>JAANSO010004105.1:0-10468 GCA_036507315.1 Lepidocyrtus fimetarius | reverse complement strand
CATAAAAAAAAAGTTTGCTTGATTGTGTTTATAATCTGAAATTGTGTCAAATTTTAATTAAATAATTAAATCAGTAGAGTAATCCATAATATGTATGTATACATCTAAACAAATTTGAAACTGATTAGTTGGTTCAATTTAACAGAAAAAATGATTCACGGTAAGCAAAATGCGTTTTAGTTTTTATCTTAACTCAATTCAATTAACCAAATTAGCATAAAAACAATTTGTCAACAAAAGAAATAGACTTAATATCCTTGTCTTGTTGCTGATAAATCCTAAACTCCAAACTAGTAACGCACATTTACTAAAAGTATGATAAGGGCTTTGCTGTACATTTGATTTTACATGCTTAGCTCCTTTCCGTGCTGTATACCGCGTAGTATCATTCTAATAACCTTAAGTTCAGCTTGTTTACATAATTTATGCAAACATTTAATAAAACTAACTTAATCGTAAGCACATCTTGGCCAACAGTCTGTTTTTACGTTTTTGACGATAGATAACGATAGTATTAAAAAGAAATAACTTTTTATCAAGTAAATTTTGACCTCTAACTAAACAGCATAATTCATAGTTGTTCTGGATTTGAATATCAATATTCTTTTACTGATTTTACTGGACTGCGTATAATAATATTGATGAAAAGTTGAAAGCACAAGACCTCTGACCCGATAAAATCTTGTCTTTCATGATGATCCCTAAATACAGACTTTCCTCGTTCCCTTTCTGCTTCAAAGTTAAAAACGGTTGTCTTATGGAGAATAATATATCTTTCTCCTGCTCATAATTTAATAATCAAAATCCTCATTTTAGTTGTAATGATGACAAGGAAGATGAATTAAGTTTATAATTCTGTAATGATACGGTTTTGATTGCATCGTCTTTTTAAAATGTCACCGGACCGTGTTGCATGCATGTCAATATAATTCCTTTCAGCTTTATATGATATCCCTTCCCATTATCAACTGCAGTACAAAAGTACCAAAAGTTTGTTACTGTAAATCTTGTCAATAAAATAATTTCGCTATCAATTCCATGTAAATCCTTTTCTATTTTCCAGAGAATCCTACTTATTTTACTGAAAAGTCTGCAGCAGCGGCTTCATTGAATGGGCACCAAAAGCACCAGCAAAAACAAAGTAAGTATGGGAGCTACATCAGTGGCAGTAGCATTGCTACTACATCATCATCTTCATTATCACAGACTAATCATTTATTCGGGGCAAGAGGAAAACTTTCCTCAGTGACCTCCTACGAGGATACAGAGGATGGATCAGAACTGGAGACATTTTTGAGCAGCTGTGAGAGCAATAATAGCTACAATGGAGGACCTGACTGTCGAATCATCCTTTCTAACAATAATGGTTCACTGAGGAGAAATAAAATTCAAACAACTTCAGCATCTAATTTCCAATCAAAACCACCTTTATCAACTTCTACAAGCAGTTTATCAAGATTGGGACAATTATTCAAAAAATCTAAGCCGAAAGTTGCCGTGCCGTCTGGTAGCGGCGGTGGTGGAAGTTGTGGGAGCAGTACGATAGAATCCAGTGGAATTGGTTCGACCCCCTCAACNTCCAGTGGAATTGGTTCGACCCCCTCAACATGCACTCCTGACTCTTCATTATCGATTTATTCAAATTCATTAGATGGGGACTCACATTCCTCCTCAACTTCCAATCAAATCTCGCCCAAAAGTAAAAAGCATAAAAATAATCCAGAACGTTCTACAAATTTTATGGGAGAGGAGGGAACAATGGAGGACCGTTTCTGTTCCACCTATACATTCGACGATTGTGGAATATTTGCGGCAAACATGTATTACAACGTTGGAGAGTCGGCAGTGTTCACAATATTACAATCGAAACGGTGAGCATCCTCATCAGGAAAGTAATAATAATCAAAGAGGTAGAAAAGGCAGTTCGTCTACAACTAATACTAGTACTGCTAGTAATTATCGGGATGATGATGAATTTGAAGACTGTGTTCAGCCTTATTATAACAATCCTACCTTTTCCACTTTTCCCAATCCAAAAAGATGTTCAGTAGCATCGGCAGCCTCGACAACAACGTCGTCAGTTGTACCCGTTTCATTTAATGAGATTAGTGGCAGCAGCAGGAGACACGGAATTGAAACAACAGCAGCGGCAATGGCGGCAAAAAGTAATAATAATGCCATGATGATGAGTATAGAACACGACCGGGATGGCTATTTGAGACCTAATGAGGCTCAGTCTGGTTTAAAAGAAAGCTGTGGTGGTAACCTGAGAAATGTTAAGAATCTCTATATTAACGACTCAATTACAGACAATAATGGACAAGTGCATGAGGTTCAGGTTGATGTGCACACTCCTCCTTTTCCACTTTTCCCAATCCAAAAAGATGTTCAGTAGCATCGGCAGCCTCGACAACAACGTCGTCAGTTGTACCCGTTCCATTTAATGAGATTAGTGGCAGCAGCAGGAGACACGGAATTGAAACAACAGCAGCGGCAATGGCGGCAAAATGTAATAATAATGCCATGATGATGAGTATAGAACATGATCGGGATGGCTATTTGAGACCTAATGAGGCTCAGTCTGGTTTAAAAGAAAGCAGTGGTGGTAACCTGAGAAATGTTAAGAATCTCTATATTAACGACTCAATTACAGACAATAATGGACAAGTGCATGAGGTTCAGGTTGATGTGCACACTCCTATAACACCCGGACCTTCTTCAGCATCTGTTAATTACGCAACTTCCTCAAGAGGAATAGATTATTACGGACGGAGCAACTCATCTTCTACTGGAACAACTGCATACCAATTTGATTCTGCTGGCTCAACAGCGTCTGCAGCTACCACTTTAGTGGCTGGAAGCTCCCTTCCGGAAATTGAACGAAATTATAGCGGCAGTAATAATTCATACAGAGCTGCCAGGCGAAATGGACAATTACCTATTTACAAGAATATAGACTGTTTCAACTCAAATTCCATTTCCAATCACCGCCAACATAATAATCATTCATCACAATATTCTTCCTCATCAGCTTCTCCTCAGAAAGACGGAATAAAAACATTTTCACATAATAGGATTTTTGCTCCCCCAACGGCCACTTCCGTTGCTGCAGATTGCGAGCCTTATTGCTCTCTCTGTGCTTCTTCAATCATGGGCTCACCAAGACGTAAGTTAATTAACTCTTTTTTTTCTTTCATACCAAACTTTGATTTAGGTTAGGTAAAGTTTGTTTGGAAATTATTATGCTCTGCTCTGTTTATTTCTTCTTCCCTCGAGGAAAGGAGGAAGGAAGAGGAAATTTTTGTTTTGTTTGGATTCACCGTCATGTTTTATTGCACGGTGTTGACTACTTTTTGACTTGCTAATACGGTGACTCATTCGCATTCGTTGTTAATATTGAAATCGAAATCCTTATTTACTCACCGCACCGTTCACAGCCAGAGTCGCCGTCATTTCCTATTAATAAACCTAAAAGCTGCAGTGTGGTATATGGCAGTATGAGTAAATCCATTTCGTGGCTTTAAAAAGGAAAAGAAAGCCTGAAATATCTTTACAGAAAGAGCAACACGTATGTAAATGTATTGCTATGCTGTTGTGAGACAAGTCGTAAATAAAATTTTAAAGTAGGTTTTTTAGCCAGAAATAGTAGGTACTTTACATAAACGCTTGTTGCCAGATCACCAAATCGATCCGTATTCAAACCGGGCTGTTGTATGAGTAATTCAAAAGTTTTTCCATCGCCGCCAATTGACCCAGAACCAGACTGTTTCAAATACAAAATAAAAAATTTGAAAAATGAAAAGAAAATGATGACTTTTAACATTTAAAGAATCTGGTTTTAGCCACGGATGATGTGAATGTGTGACGGGGTTTTGACGCTGTTCCTGTTTTGCATTGTCCTGTCACTCAAAAGTCAATTGAGCAGCTTTGCTCAACTACTACTTTCCCTCTTTCTTCAGACACTGCGTTTATACTTGGCTTATCATGGCTTTTCTTGTTGGTGGTGGCGTTGGCGGAAGAAAAAATAAGGTTTGTTTAGTGTGTGCCCCGTATTATTAGGATGAGCTGTTGATAAGCAGGAAACTAAATGAGGAGCAGCAAGAGTAACTGCAAGTCATAAAACGGTTCTGAAAGATACCAACTTATTACAAAATAGCACAAGCTTGTCTTTACAAGGCTTTAAAATAAAAGGCTGTCAAGATAACAAGGAAAGCTGTTGTGATGTTGTTGATGATGGTGGTGATGGTGGCAGGAAAAAATCTGGATTTGGTTAAAAAAATTATTTTACGTCAAAAAGGGAAAAAGAACGCAAAAAGAGGAAATATGGTCCACCATTTCATGATCATGTTCATAAGACATGACACGAGTTTAAGAAATTAAACTTGAGCCGCAGCATTGCAGTAGCGATATTCAGCTTAAACTCTTTAAGCCCAGCATTTGCTTTTTCTTGTCCTGCGTTTTAAATTATCAACTTTTTGATGTGCTCTTTTGATCCACTTGATCACTTTTCTCAAGGGGAAAGGGTCGTCCTGGCAGTCAAACTTTCATGTTAAACATGTCTATAAATTTTTGTTTCTTTTTTTGAAAGCGGAATCATAAAACGTGTTGCGTAACGAGCCAAACCCAATTCACAAGTTTAAAGTGGACCAAAAGTGCGTAGAACGCGCGGACACAACTGCTGGAAAAATAGCAAGAGAAGAGTAAATGATTTGTGGCATGTTGGTTTTGATTAGAGTGCACGAGTGTATTCACTATGATGAACAATATTGCATTTGCTTCGGTTTAGTGAGATTGAAGCAAGGATGACTGAATACTTAGAGAAATTAACAGCTTCACATTCAAAACCAACAAAATATATTTTATTTTCCTCATTTTTTGCCTTTTCCTTATTTATTGTTATTGCTTTTGACTGGACAGAAACTGGTAAGAGGAAAAGTAAAGTAGTTGGGGGTGGATGGGTGTAAATTGGGTTTGGGCTAGACTAAACTGGTAATCGAATACGGGTTCGGATTATGCATTTTAATGCTTTTGAAAAGACCCTTTTCATACACGTATGTAGTGAATGGAAAAGTAACGACAAAGGTTTCCTTTTGTTTGCCTTTTAACTTATCATTACTTGAAAATTGTATAAGGTATTGGTTAAAACTTAAATGCAGGCTAAAGTTCAGTTGCCTCCTTAAAATTCTTACAAAAAATAGAATGTAAGTAAGATAGGTAGCACTTTTCTTTGCTCGAACGAAAGTTACAAACAGAGGAAAATTCAAGTTAAAGTGAGTGTTCAAACTAGTAGTGTCCCTCCGTAGCCTATTTTCCCTCCAGTTATCGTTAACTGTCATCATGACTTTATTTTTTTGAAAACGACACGTTCAAAGTCAAAGTATTAATCTTTTATTATGTTGATTGAATGCCACCCTTTTCTAGTGTTTACACTCGGTCAGGATTATCATAATAGGTTGTAATAATATCTACCATAAAGAAAAGTTTTTACTTGCGTTTTGGGCTTTTTTAATAATTTTTATTGCTGACATTGATACTGCTGCATAGTGCCACCCACCACCCACCCCACACATTATCATCATCTAAGCCAAAAGAATCACGCAATAGAGCACCCTCATCTTCTTCATATTCAATAAAATGCATTTTTTTGGTAAGCCAGGCCCGTCAAGCTATGCCCTGATTTGAATTATTATAGAAAGTATGGAAAGAACGTGCCTAAATTCTTATAAATAAATTTCTAAGACAAAACTTTCCATCTGTCTCTGTCTTCTACACAGGAGAGCCGCCTTAATTTCTGCTAAAACAAGCAAAGAAAACACATTGAAACAAACAAATGCATCATTGCATCGGTAAAATTTTGATAGAAACGAATCTACATAAAATGTTTTCGTGCATATTTTTCATTCCTTTTGATTCCTTGTCTCAGATTTCATTTTGAATTGGGTCCATTTATTTTTTCTGAATGGAAGTTGTCAAAAACGCTGTTGCGCAGTTGTGTGGGCGTACGTTCCATTCATGTTATTACGAAGGCGTAAATGTTCATTCCTTAATTTACATAATAGAAAAGTGTAAGATCATCTTGTTCGCATAATGTACCTCAATCCAATTACTATTTGTTTTCTAGCTCATAATAAGTACTACTATGATCATAGCTGCCTGTACAATTCTACAATTTTTAATAATCGTATGCAAGTCATGCGGTTAAAATATGCATATTCTAGTGACGCAAATAGCAAAGAAACAAACTATAGGCTCGTTTTACTTATATTTGTTCATCTAGATTGAAAACACCGCTTCATTTCGTGTTGTTTGTGTTTGTCTTGTAATCATGCGGATAGGTTTTTGGATTCACCCTTTTTATTTTTTGCTTCTGTCTTTGTACTACTATTCCTTCTAATTAAAATTAGTTGTGGAAAAAGAGCGGTTAGAAAAAGCAAGGGTGTAAAATGAAATGAGTCTGTGATTTACAATCATCTTCATCACCCTCTCCAAGTAAATATAATCTAGGGAAGCCGCATATACATGATCCTTGCAACTCGTATATAATTTCAAATCACATCCGCTCACTTCTTAAAAACATTTTCTTCTTCAAGTATTTTCTTATTTTTCTGCTATTTTGTTGTTTTTTCCGGTTTCACTTATTCTTTTCACTGTGCTACTGTCAGTGTTTTGTTGTTGATCTTTCTCGGTTTCTACGCTAGCTGTTCTTTTTCATATTATGGAGATGCAAAACAAAAAATGTGGCAAGCGTATGCGTTTTTAATCACAACCAAAACCAATCCCCTCCTGCCTTTTTACCCTTTTCTTTTTTATTCTTCCAACCTTAAAAAAGCATTTTTTGTTAAGATTAAAGAGGAAGTGGAGTGACAAAAGATACGAGGATGATGATGACAAAGTTGATATTCAATGATTTGAAATGAAAAAATATGATGTAGTGTGAAGATTCTCCATAAAACATAAAGGGGGATGTAATAATGGCATGGCAAACACATGTGCCCACTTGAAGGGCACGAGCGTAATGTGTAGTTTCTGTTAAACTCTTTTAGTTTACTCCAGACCATTTTTATTATAATTATTCAGAAGAACTCGGATGGTATAGAGAGCAGAGAGCCGGAACGGTGTCGCAAAGACAAGAAGATGGAGAAGGTGAAATGCGTTACCTCCTTTCTTCTCTCCTCCACTTCATTCTGTTCTTTGCATTAGCTCATCAAGTCGTCTCCCTTTCTCTTCCACTTGTAAATAATACTGCGTTGCTTCATTTCATTTGAAAACTGGTAGACCTGCCTGGTTGGCACAAGCTACAATTTGATAATCCAAAGAAAAATATAATATTTTGCAGAGTATGACAGAGAGAGAAAAAAATGAGAAACGGAAAATGACATAGTGCGTATTTACGCTGAAGTAATGAAGTTTGCCTGGGTATGCATAATGGCCTTTTTAAGTGACGATGACAGTCAAGTTTTGACGTGGCCTCCAATCCAACAAAAATATGAATATGGTTTGAAAGTTTGAACTTTTCCGTACTCCTTCATCTTTCTCTCGCACTCCTGTCAAACTGCAGATGAGAGTGCTGCTGAAAGAGAAGGAGTAGAATAAGAAAGTGACTGTTGAAGGCACAGGGACAGCCAGTATTTTTTGTGGGAATGTTCTAATGTCATATTTAAACTCAATGGATGATATTTTTTGTAAAAGCAGTAGGAGATATTTTTATTGATGGGTTTTAACTTTAAGGAAAGGAGGATATTTTTGTAGTAAAAGGCTTTCTTTGATTTCAAAATCTGTTTTATAGGTGTTGTCATAAACCTAAGTGGCTTCTTTCCCGCGGATTTTTACCAAAGCATATGGGCTTGCTTGGTTGCAATTGTAAAAATGAATTGCAGGATTTTGCCCGAAAAATAACATTTTTGCTGGATTTGAAGAAGGGTCATTTTCTTTCTTCAATTTTAAATTAAGCTGGTTTTAAACATGGGAAAGACACTTAGATCTTAAGAAAAGGACATAGGGATTTCTTAAATAGTTTTGTTTTTGTCTTATCCGTGCTTATTATTTTTGTCCTTGTGCAAGAACAAAGAAAGCGAGTGTCAGGAAGGCAGTCAAGATACAACCACATACACACATGTGGACAATGACTTAATGACTCCTTTTATTGTTTTTTGAGCAAAGTAGTCGTTAAAACTAAAGAAAAAGATTTTCAACATTTTAAGAGGGTTTTTGTTTTTGTCCTCTTTGCTCAATACTATCATAATAAGTCGCATGCAGTAGTGTAGCCACTTTACAGAACCGTTGCGCTCTTTGAGGGACTCGTGGAGAGTAATAAAATCGAATAAAGGAAAACATTGTTTGTTTTTTGTCGTGTGGTACAGTAATGAAATGATTGTTCAGCAGACACAAAGAGATGGATGAAGTTAAAAGTATGCATTAGAAAGCTGCAGAAGCAAGTTCAAATGGACCTGATTATGTAGTTTACAAGAATAAGGTTAGATAAGGCAAGAAAAAGATTCGAGTTTTTAATTGCGGACAGCAGCTATATGAAGATATTTTCTGGTCATTTTTTTCTTCTCTTTTGCAAGCAATTCGAGAATGTTGTTTTGCTGAGAGTTATTGAAACGGATCGTCAGTGGACCGTGGATCTACTGGAAACCAGAGATGGTTGATAATATTTTCAAGAGTTTAAAAAAAAAGGAAAAATTAACACTTCTCCAAATGGAAACAAGTTACTAAATACATAACAAAAACGAGGTTATTTTGTACAGTATTTTTAAAACTGTGCTATACAGGTCAGGTTATTTACCAGCGACTTCTATCTTGGACACCTTTCTCCGCCTCTTTTTCGGCTTTGTTTGAAAGTAGTTTTACTCTTTCTCAACTTACATAGTACAGTTCCGCATTGCAACCAGCTTCAGAAATGAATAGAATTATGTTTTCAGATTCTCATAAACAGAAACAGAATAGCTTAGCTACTTTTATAAAATATATCCATTTTGACTAGAAAATTTGAATACGTTACTTTTTAAAAATCAGCACAGGTGATCGGTAGTTAAGTACCTTGGTCTTCTAATTTTAAGCTATCTGTCGCGTAAGAATGTCCAAATTCTTAAGAATTGTGTTTTAAAATTTTATCACGTTTACTCCATTCCATCTTGTTTTCACATGAGATCTGTAGAATTGATAATGAATGGAAAAGCCTGCGTGTAAACCTTTCAAACAAGAAGATAACTAATAGGAATAAATTTCACGGAATTTTTTCTCTTTTCCTTCGTCGTTTTTGTTTGATGCATTGCTTATTTTTCCTGTTTTGAAACCGGACGGAAATGAAAACTTTGAGTGAAAGAAGAACCGTTATGAAGGTGCTGCAACGCAATATGATGCTTCATTTTGAACGATAATGATTACTCTGATGACTGACTAGCTCTGTACGTGTGTTTAGGGAAGTGTGCTCTGCTTTCAAAAACAGTTTTCGTTTCCAATGATGAGATAAGAAAAAACAGACAAGGCACGAGAATTTAACTTGTGAGCTCTCAAGCCCTCCGTTTCCTTCTTGTTTATCCATTTATCTTTCAATATTGAATTTTAAAGTGAAATACGGAGATTTAATAAATTTGCACTCATTTCATCATGCTTAGCATTCAATATTATTGAAAGTTTTTTTCCAAAACAGGAAGCTGATATGAGATTGGAAATGAGCTATGCAGAGGTGTGTAATAAAATAAGTGATGAAATCTAAACGGTTGCATTGTGTTGCAAATTAATCAATGCTTCTTTTTTCTAATATTGTCATCCTAAAAAGATTTTCTTTTAAAATGAAGACTGGAATACAGAAAACAAAGACGCGATTTTTTCATATCTTATTCAGTTCAAAATCCAGTTAAGCTTTTCAAAAATATTTAAAGTGTGAAGCCAAATAGCCTAAAATGAAAGAGTTGAATTTAAAACTGCAATTTAGTTTTAACCTTTGTTTTTTACGAATTCTCTTTCAGACCATTTAACCAGAAGAATATAGTTGGAGAAGATAAATTTCTGGAAGTGTTCTTCCTGATCATTTCCAACTCTAACCACTGCTCTTGGTGCGCTGTCTTCTAAACCAAACATAACAATGCAAACTGTCTGAACCATTTTGAAAAGAAATATATTTTGAAAATGGAACATGACTGCTTATTTATGGAATCATTATGAAGTTTTGCTCCTTCAACACAAGTTATAAGCTTTAGTTTCTTTTATAGGAACTTTCTAGTTTCATAGTTTAACTGACAATGTGACAATGAACGACTTTGCCATAATCATTACCAACATTACTTTTTCCGATTCCTTTTCTTTTTTGTCCTTCCCGTTTCCTTCCTTCCTTCTTCTAGTTAGTAATGCGGATACGGATATTAGTCTAGTTGGTTAGCGGCAGCATTAAGTTTAAATGTAACAGTGGGATTACAGGAGCTTCCGTTGGAATGAGTGGGTGAATAGATGGCTTTGATCGGCA
>JAANSO010004104.1:0-10469 GCA_036507315.1 Lepidocyrtus fimetarius | reverse complement strand
GGAGGGGAAGAAATTCTGCAGCTACGGCCCTGTGATTATGCCAATTTATAATTAAATCTTTTAAATTGTACAAAGTAATAAAAATAAGGCCCCTTAATTTTAATATATATTACTGTGAGCTTTCTTGTCAATTTTGTCGATCTAATTTTAATTACATTTTATCCCGCGAATCTTTAAAATATTGATCCTTACCCTGTAGAATTTTGTAGGATAACCAAACCTGTGGCAATCATATCTACCTGTGATTTTTATATTTATTTTATTGCATAATTCAATACCTGTCATCTTGATAATTATTGCAATTTCGTAATAAAGGTTTTATATGGAAATAAAAAATATTAAAATAAATATTGTGATTGAACTACTTACTTATCGTAACGAAATAGTGGCGAAAAAAATGAGTGGGAGTGTAGATGGTCGAAAAAGGGCGATTTTTGAGTGAAATCTTTTAATTATGATGCCTCGCCTAATTAAATTAATTCATTAATTGTTTGGAAGGTCGTTGAAATGGCTAGGCTAACCATAAAGGGAGACAAATTTGTGGCAAAATGCTGTCTCCTTGGCCTAAACCTTGTACAGATATTTTTACGGATGCTAAGACCTATATCAACAATCAAAATGACTTATAAATATTTTAATTGGACTCCTTTTCACTTTCCCTTCTTAAAAAACTTGAAAAACTAATAAAAATTGTCTTTTCATGTCCTTACTTACTATTTTTATTCAATTTTCTCCAGAAAAAGTAGAACAAGAAGTATCTTGGGGAATGGCAAATATTTGGAATTCTATTTTCTCTTTGATATTGACTTTGTAATAGAAACTGAACAGATGCTTGAGAAAAAAGACGCTTTCCTCACTTTTCTCCACTTCAATCCTTGTAAAACCCTTGGAAATGGCAGAGTTGTGTTGGCTGACATGAGAAACTCTCATCAAATCATTTCATTGTCGATCCAGTTCCTACAAGTAATCCTCCAAATAGAAAAAGAAAGCATTTTTCTCTCGAGAAAGTAAAATATGTTTTCATTTTCGAACGAAGGCTTTTGGAAAGGGACCAGCTTGTTCCTTGTGGAATTGAAATAATAGTTTAATGTCATTACTCAACTGAGGACAGAGAAACCTTGTCTGCTATTTACTTTTTTCTTGGGAATGTGTTGAAATTGTCGATAATGACGTTTCAGAAGACGATCAAAATAGTTTTTTATTCCGTAAAGCTTTTAGAAGACGCAATGAATTCACTTTCTTCTCACGCAAGGTCATCAAATCATTTCATTGTCGATCCAGTTCCTACAAGTAATCCTCCAAATAGAAAAAAAAAGTATTTTTCTCTCGAGAAAGTAAAATATGTTCTCATTTTCTGGAATGACTTTTGGAAAGAGACCAGCTTGTTCCTTGTGGAATTGAAATAATAGTTTAATATCATTACTCAACTGAGGACAGGGAGACCTTGTCTGCTATTTACTTTTTTCTTGAGAATGTGTTGAAATTGTCGATAATGACGTTTCTGAAGAGAACGATCAAAATAGTTTTCAATTCATGAGGGCTTTTAGAAGACGCAATGAATTCTCTTTCTTCCCACGCAAGGAAATGCTTTTGCAATGTTTTATTTTTTGGCAGGGATCAATTTGGAACATGGAATGGGAAGGAATCAATGATCAAAGTGGAAAAACTGATGAGAAATCGAGAAGTGAAAAATTGACCTTACTCTGATGGCTTTTTATAGATGATGGCGTTAAGAAAAAGAATTTTACATGAATGATTTCAATTTTCTCTTGCTCAACAAACGACAAGCTTTGGAGATCTTTGCTTCAAAGTATGTACTTGCAGGCTTTATTTGTTGTGGAGAAAATGAGAATATATTTTACTTTCTCGAGAAAGTACTTACAGTAAGTGAAAAAAGTAAAAAATGGAATTTCTTGATAAAATTTTCAGGAGAGGTAGATTATTACCTTAGTAGATCACTTGCAAATTTTTAAGGACTACCTGAAGAAACTGGTAAAGTTATAGTCCATAACGTTTCCCAATATTGCCTTTAAGGCTACTTGTTAAAGCATGCAATACTACAATAGATTGAATATCACCTCTTCCCAGGTCCTAAATTAGAAGTATAATAATGATTTTTGAGTAAATTAGGCATATTGAACTTTGTGGTGTCAATATTATTTACTTATTTAAAGCCCTATCCAGAGAAAAGGACTTCCAAACTCATCAATTACTGCAAATTGCTAATTACTACAATACTACTAATAATTAAAGATTTTTCTTTGAAAATATGTGAATATAAAATAATTAGTTAAATTAGAATAACTAATTAAGTTCAGTGTCCTGATTTACTCAAAAAATCATTCTTTTACTTCTAATTTAGGACCTGGGAAGAGTTGATACTCAATTAATTCTAGCATGGCATGCTTTAACAAGTAGCCTTAAAGGCAATATTGGGAAACGTTATGGACTATAACTTTACCAGTTTCTTCAGGTAGTCCTTAAAATTTTGCAAGTGATTTACTAAGATTATAATCTACCTCTCCTGAAAATTTTATCAAGAAATTCCATTTTTTACTTTTTTCACTTACTGTTAGCTTTTCCATTTCTAGGAGTACTTAAGACTGATCGACAATGAAGAAAAAACGATGATTTGATGAGAGTCTCTCATGTCAGCCAAAAGACAAGTCAATATGGCTTTTTCAAACTAAGGCTTAAACAAAGAATGATTGAAGTGTGAGGAAAACGGAAGTGTTTTGCTGTTAACGCTTCTTCAACTTTAAGTTGGAGCTGGCAGCTGGAGAACTTTCCAAAAAGGTTTAAGTTTTAAGATTTTTTGTAGATATTTCCTAAAAAACATTGCAAACAGAAAATACCGTGTCATTTCCTACCTTCACTGGAAACGAATGGAGACCTGAAGGGTTTGATGCATTCATGTTAACATGCTTTCCTTTTTAGTTTGCTTTGTGGTAATAATATATTGGCATTTACTTTGAATAAAAACCCACTAAGCTTTCACCTTCAATCGCTCCAGGCAGGATCTCTCTCTTACAACTTTACCTTTTTAAAAATGTCAAGAAAAGGAAAATCTTTCAAAGGAATTTAAAATCAGACAAGTATTTTCTTTGTGAATACGGAAAACTCAATCTGTCGACTTTATTTTGTAAAAAATGGCTTTTATTACTCAAAAGGAATAAAATCTTAACTTAGGTGGAATACCCTTCAGGCATTTTGGAATAAACAACGCATTGAAAGTCATTTGCATAATTTACGTAATTGACAAAAGAAATTTAGAGCTGATTTCTTGACAGGAGACATATAAATAAAGGGTAAAGTTTCCAACCTGAAGCCCTGGAGTTAACCTGAACAACGTGCCAATAATAACGACACCCGTGCCAAAAATGATTTTTTACAAATAATGCTCCAAACCGCAATGAATAAACGTCCATTTTAGAACAACACATGTAAAGCGGAAGTTAGAATGAATAAGTCTACATAAAATACTGAGGAACTTCCCAGGGAAAAGGTGGAAGAGAAAGTATCTTTGGGAAAATGAGCTAAGAACTCCAACACGCAGCTCCTGGAAAGTCGGCAAAGGTTTCAGCCTCGAACGAAAAGTTGAGCGGGAAAAAGGAGGAAAAATAGGGTTTTCCGATATTTTGGATTTGGCCTGAAGCCCAAGAATAACTAAAGCTTAACCAAAACCCCATTGGAAAAGTCACGACTCGCTTTAGTTTAATCTGGACTTACAAAAAACGTAATAAATTCAGTTGCAGCTTTGTTTTTTCGGTAAACAAAGTGGCAGGGAAAGTTATGAAAGTATCCAACTTAAGAAAATCTGCTAAATAAATGCAGTTATAAGTTAAAAGGCTGTTTTGAAGGTCCTGTCCGATTGACATTTCCTTCAAGACGGAGAAGTGGACGGATTAAAAGTGAAGTTCTTTCCACTTTGGAGATTAGAAGGTGAGAAATTGACAAGTCATTGGATTTTTTATTTGACAAAAAGAACAAGATTTTTTCCTTTTTCAATATTCATTGCAAAAAAACAAGAAAGGAAATAAATATCGCATTAATAACTAACATTAGCGAGCTTCAGAATAGAACATCTTTCCTAAATGAGATTTGAAGGAGAGCGATTTCTATTTTAAAGTGAAAGAACGTTTTTTGTAATTGGCATTCTCACATTCCACCCTCACTTTTCAAAGTACTTAAAATAGATCCTCTCTTGTCAAATTTGCATGAAAAACGAAAGGCTTAGTCATGGGATTACTTGAGAAAAAACTGAAAGAACATGGAAGTTAATTAACGACAGTTTCTTCTCAACAGGAGACAAGAATTCCCTCAAGTGGGAACTTCAACTCATTTCCAAACTACTTCTTTAGAAATAAAAGTCATTATCTCCTTCTAATCACCTCTCTTTTCTTCCTTCTTCAAATCCTCCCAATTTTGTTAAACTTTTTGACTTGTTCATTTTTTCTCCACTTCTTTCTTCTCCGTTTTGAATAAACATTTTGGCAACAAGTTTTTCAAAAGTTTTGCAATTTTGTTTTTATTTATCTATTCACAGTTTCAAAGTTCTCTTCACTCCCAAAAGTACGCTTTTCACAGTAAACTCCCACTTCTAAAGTAAATTTCATTTCATTTTGAAGATTTTGTCGATAAAACGATTTCCAATTGTAAATTATTTTACTTTCGTGCAGGTAGAAAACCTGGAAGCAGTAGATCCATCCTCTTCTTCGATGTTATTTCGGATTTAAACTTCCTTCAAAACACGCAGTAAAAGCAAGAGCTGCTCTCCAGAACTTATTCTCTGAACAAAGGGCTAAATTTCGTTACGCAATCGACTAAAAGTAGAAACGCGGAAATCTGAAGTAGACTGGAGGAAATGATGAAAGTAGAGGCAGCATATTTCCCTCCATTTCTGTGACTATGGCAGAGTCTAAACCAGTTTTTGCTGTTTTCTAAAGTTGCTCAAGTAAATCCTTAATCGACTGGCGGAACAGAGTTGAGCTGGAAACAGCATCATTATCATTAGTCCTTTCTTCACTCTCTTTCGAAAAGTGAAAGTGTTGCGGTGGTTTGGAATGTGGTGAGGAAAGTGGAGATAAATCTACAAAAAGCCAAAATGGGAGATTAAACTAACGACAGATTGCAGTTTCAAAGATGGAAACCCCGGGATGTTTTTAAACGAAACAGCGGGATTTGAGGTGAGGATTGCTGAATAATCAAAGTTGGAAATGGGAAAATTTATTGAAATTTGTATTCCTCGCTGATTGAAATCTGCTGATCTTGCACGTTTCTTGTTACATATTAATCTTGGAGATAACTTTGCCCGCGAAATATTATTAAAAGAAGACAAGCACAGTTTTATTACGATTTTTCACGCTCTCCTGCCCATTTTTATTAGGGAAGTGAGGAAAAGGTAGAAAGAGATTTTTGATAAAGAAAATATTATTTTTGATATCTCTCGAGAGATTGAAGCAGATGAAAAGCGATTTTTAATCTTTATCGTCGACGTTTCCATCACAGAATCTTGAAAGGGAACAGATGTTGCTTTAACAAGAATGTATTCTGGAGTGCAGATGACGGCAGAAATGGAAAAATGGAAAGCTGCTTTTAATTTCCATTGAATTGGTTGTATCCAATTAGGACGACGATTAATTGGAGTCAACAAGCGAAATCTATATTGATCAAAACAGATTTTGACTGGAGGAAGTGGAATATAAGAAGAAGAGAGATGAGAGACTGAAGGACAAATGTAAGAAAGAAGAGAACAAAATTGTGCTAATATAGCTGCAGTTAGTTTGCGTATGCTAAAACAGCCAATTTTTGCCAGTCTGTCAACCAAAAACCTTTTGACTTTTTATTCTTCACCCTATTAAATTTGATGAGATGTTTCGTGATTGATTCACATCTCCAATTTTATTTTTTGTGATAAAAAGGGGTGTAAAATTATTTTGGGATTATTTGAAGTCACGTCCACGCCATTTTTTAACAAGCGACAGGTACGTCTACAGAAGCTATATAAGCCAAGGTTAAATGCGAGGCTATAAGTGGAGATCTACTTTTTGTATTTCTAGACAATGCTGAATTGAGTAGCTTTATTTCAAGAAAAACTCGGAATTAAAAGCTGCCAAATCTCAAGAAATTGTGTTTCTCAACAGAAGAGAGACTGAAAGCTGAACAGCGGAAGAATAGAATGAGAGAAAGTAAAACAAAAATGATGAATGATCCTCCTGAGCTTGACTTTTTGGCAATTAATTTTTGACATTGCTTTTGTTGAGACGGTTTCTTATTCTTTGAGAAATCGTTCTTGTGAAAGACACTTCCACTCCACCAATTAGGTTCCCCTTTTAGAAAGTGATTAAGCAACCGGTAAAAAGGATGAAGGTGAATGAAGGTATTACAAAGTCAATTTTTTTTAGATAAAAAAGAAGCTGTATTTAATTGCCGAAACTATCTTTCTTTAAAAACAAACTCGAAACTTGTAAAAAGAAAGGCTTTTCTTCGAAGGAACGGCTACGGTCGTAAGTGACCTTGTTTTTTGTCTCCAGCGGTGATCTCTGAAATGGATAGGAAGAAGCTTTTTAAAGACTTGTTAAATTGCCTCGTTTACACTCTCTTTAAAAAGATGAGACTTTCTTTTAAAACGAAAAATAGCACGATTTTTAAGGTGCTCACGAAGTAACTTCGTGTTTTTCGTGACGAGATTAATTTCTGAGATAAAAAAGGAGAAAGTGGATGGAGCTCTATCAAAAGTGAAAGTTCCTTAGTAATTGACCGTGATGCATTAAAAAAGAAAAAAAGGGTTTTTGGGAGAAGCTTTTTCGACATGAGCTTGTCTTGTTAGTTAGGAATGAGGATGAGCCAGGCTGCACGCAACTGTCTCCAAAATCTCGCATTTTTTACGTTTTATTTGATGAAATTCTGACAACTCGTGAGCCATTTATCATAAAGGATCAGCCGCCTGTTTTCACATATCTCACATCTCATCTTTTTAACACGACACGTTTCTTGGCTATAGGTATTCTTACTTTGGACAACGTTTTCCATGAAAAAATTCTTTACGCAATTTGATTACCTAAGAATGAAAATAAATAATTGAGTGAGAACGACTTAAAAGAAAAATATTCTGCTTGTCTCTACTTTTCTACTCTCACCGGATGGAGATTAAAACTTGTAAATTTATCTTCATTTCCATTCTCAACTTGAACAAAGCCCGTTTTCTGAAGGGAAAGGTAGATAGCCACCGGCCCTTATTAACTTTTTTCAGTGAAGACAAAAAAGAAAGACTTAGTTTAAATATTTATGGTTTGTTTATACGGGAAGGACTCTTGTGTCATTTTTCGCTTCCATTCTGTCGTTAAAATAAGAAAAGCAAAAAGAACCCGCTTGGTTTGTAGGAGAAAGTTCCATTTCTACAGATTCTGCTTTCTTCTGGAATTTAACAACGAAGAGTAGAAAAAACGACTTTCTTTAACGGACTTGTCATCCATTTCCATTTCCGTCTCCATCCTGTCCACTTTCCAATCAACATTTAAACTCCAACGTTATCTCCACAGCTTCCTCGTATCAATCTTTGCTGTAAAATGCACGAACGGAGTCTTTTCCTTCACTTTCTCTAACTTTCTCTCGGCACAAAAGTAAATAATTTTGTGGAAAATGTGCTGCCGATGCTGCACATCCCTCAAAATTGCAGCGATCTGGGGCTCCTCCATTCAAATGGTGAGGGAAAACTCTTTTTCATCAGAATTCATTATTATTAACAAATATGTTTCTGTTTTTGTGTTTTCTTACATCAAAAACGTGATTTTCATTTCCTTATTAACTCCAAACCCTACTTTCTTTTGAGAAAAAACCCAGACCCTACAACACCCAGACCGACAATTTGCCCGGAACCCATGTTTGTTTTTCTGTTTTCTTCCTTCAAAAACATGATTTTCATTTCCTTATTAACTCCAAAACTTACTTTTTTCTTGAAAAGAAATTGGACAGAGGAAAGAAAGGAAAACAGGAAGTTGATAGAAACAGAAAAGATGAAGAGATGGACATGCAATTTAATTAATAAACTTTCTACGGTCCTTCTTCCTGCTTGCTTTTATATCGATTTTGTAACAATTTCTTTTCAGTATTTATTAAGAAAAAGAAGTTTTGAAAATATTTTTATCTGTTTTGCAGGTTCTTGGATCCATTCTACCTCTCCAGTTCTTCATCATGCCTGAGGTAAGACCTTCACTACATTCCTCTGTAGATACCACAGTAGCTAAATTTTTATCAATTTTTTGCCGTTAATAAACAACTCAAAAGCAATGAAAGTAAATGAAAAGTTGTTCAAAATCCAATCCAGAATAGGGCTGTAGGGCAGCCATGGTTTTGAGGAAGCAATAAACTTTATTTATTGAGAAACAAAACCAGACAGGGAAACAGATGAAGTGGACAAGCAATGTAGCAAAGTAGAAAGTAAATGAACAAGAAAATTAGAAAGTGCAGAAAATGAGTTTGGGAAAAATTGAAAATTGTTTCTTCATTTGTCAGGCAAGGCACGTGGAGATGTGGTTGAGAAAAGGAAGAGGTATTTTTCAACGAATCCTTAATGGAAGAACAAAGAAAAGCAAAATTTATTTAGTCAACAAAACTTTCTTTGAAATGATACAGAAAAGTTATATTTCCTCCCATCACAAAAAGTAAATTAAATTAAGTGACATTCTTTTGATTTGAATTTCATCAGGTTTGATCCAGTTATATTTTGTCTCATATTCCCCCGAATGTTCAAATACCTTCCAGAGAAGATTATTTTTAAAAAAAGTACAAGTCAGTAAGTTATTTTCTAGTTTTTCCGTATTTATTCTGACAAAGTCCTAACAAAATGTCTACAACAGACAAAGCTTACAAAATTAATTTACAAAGCAATTCATCTGTACAAAACAAAGCAAATTTCCCTCCGGTGAAGTTATTTTACTAGAATAGAACAGAACAAAAGAGAAGAATAAATCATTTGCAGGCTTTCTCTGAGATTTAGACTGTGGAAAGTGACATAAACAGATGTAGAGAAAGTAAAAGCTGACATAAATTTTCTTAATTACTCTAATTTAACAGGATTTGGGAGAATATTACCATTTCTACCTGGTTTACATCTCCCTCCTATTCCCACTTGGAGCCCTTATCTTTCTCGCCGTATTCAAGGTAAGCTTACCAAACCGGAAGTGAAAGTTAATACGTAATAACTTTCATTTCCTACAATTTCTAAATAAGTAACAAACTCGCCAACTGCGAAAAAGAAAAACTAAGCGCGGTCAACGGCGTCATTTCATCAACGAAATTAACCGAACCCAAATAAATTTTAAGCACGGGCCAACTCCTTGCAACCCTCCTAAACCAACTAAAGTCCCCCCTCCTCCCTCCAATCTTCTTGACCGTCCCTTTGATAAACCTCTTCGAGCTCACGTGCACCCTCGCCATTTCTCCAAAGATCATTAAAATCCCCAAAAAGAACTCCGGAGTTGCTAAGACAAATATCAATTTCTGCGGAATCAACAAAATCCCCCAGAGCCTTACAACCGCAAATCCGGAAAGGACTAAACAGCTAATGCACAAGTTTAACTTGACAATTGCAGCGATTTCCTTGTGATAACCGTTGTATAAATTTTAAGCACGGGCCAACTCCTCGCAACCCTCCTAAACCAACTAAAGTCCGCCCTCCTCCCCCCAATCCTCTTGACCGTCCCTTTGATAAACCTCTTAGAGCTCACGTGCACCCTAGCCATTTCTCCAAAGATCATTAAAATCCCCAAAAACAACTCCGGAGTTGCTAAGACAAATATCATTTTCTGTGGAATCAACAAAATCCCCCAGAGCCTCACAACCGCAAATCCGGAAAGGACTAAACAGCTTATGCAGAAGTTTAACTTGACAATCGCAGCGATTTCCTTGTGATAACCGTTGAATTCCAGGCAAAGGATTTGAATTTCCCGGAATGAGCTGACCAGCCGCCTCCATTCCCGTGAACTTCCTGAAAATTCTTTCAACCTTTTGGAAAATAATTCCACGTAATTCTTAAGACAATGACTTAATAAAAATCCAAAAGCAAATTCAAACACAAATCCAGGAAACACCATGAACCCACAGTAGAAAGCCAATCCCATGGCCAATCCACGTGTCGCAACCTCTCCAAACAGGGTTCCATATTGAAGGAACTTCACAGGACTGGAGGCTGCCCCGGGGCAATTAGGATATGCAAAATAAAGCATGTGCGCAGGCAAACAAGGAAGGAGCATCACTTCCCCCACGAAGGCCAAAAGTCCGATTGGCGTTGGCGCGAAATTGAAAAGGATTAGAAACCCGGCAACAACTCCAGAAAGTCCTGGAGGCTTCCAGTTCCTACCTAAATATTAATAAATATCTTCCATTTTTAATAATTTCCCTCCAAAAATAATTTTTTTAAACTTACGATTTTCCCGCCTTTCATAATCCAACATTTGATTCCAAAGGAG
>JAANSO010004103.1:0-10471 GCA_036507315.1 Lepidocyrtus fimetarius | reverse complement strand
ATTGTTATTTTCGTCCCAACAAAGGAAACTTGATCTTTGTGTGGAAATGCTCATGCAGACTATATCGGACGGAGAAATTCCAGCATCTTTTGAAGAAAACATAATGAAATCCGTAAATATGAATGAAATATTTCAACTTGATTAATAAACAAACTATAAATCTGTATCAGACTTTTTTTGCTATCCGACTTACCTTGGACGGCACCTTTCATTACATAGATGACTTGTTCCCATAATACGTTTGGATTGATTTCTACCCACCCTGATTTAGGGTATTCCAAGCGAATCTATTGAGACATTAAACAAAACTGGCATGAACCATCGCACCAAATGTAGAAAATATTACGCAAGGCGAAAATATTGTGCTTAATCTGTCATTCAGTAATTGACATGATTATGATTGTCATCGTCTTGTTACTTGCAAATATATTATGTCTCAGTGCAATGGCTAATGGAATTGGAAATGTTTTAATTTAGGGTGGTGGTGGTGTTCTTGATGGCTAGGACTACTGTCTGTCTATAGTCTAGTCTAAAGTCTAGGCTTTCCTCATGGTGTCAGTCAATTGCGGTCACAAGTTGGGTTGAACATAGTAGTGCTAGTGCTAATAGCTGGTATTAGCTAATTGTTACCAATTCTCTCATTCTTGTTAAATTATTAAATGATCGGACTAATTCCGACCTAGTATTGTCAAATGAGAATTTGACAGGATTAGAAGGAAAAATCTCACCGAAAAGGTTAAATTTTCTATGTATTTCCTTTTCGTATATTTAAAGCACACCCAACTATGTACCACATGAAATTATAAAACTCCTTTTAATGCATGTGGGATCTAACTACTAGGACTGCCTGACTAGCTAATAAATCGCCAACGGTGATCCAATTTGCAATTTTGTTTGCTGAGTAGTTATAGTTGGGTGAGATTGCTTATGGCTTCATGCTCACTGAACAGTATGATGATATGATGATGGATGGTGATGAGATGCTATTGCATTGCTTTTATTAAATAGTTGAAGCTAACTGAAGCTTCTATTCACATGTAACCCTCAAACTCATTCCCCCTACAGGTAAAAAGAAGCCCTCACAAGAAAACCTAGCATTAATCATCATAAATGATTCATAAATATATCCTGCATAATAGTTAAATCATACAAATAAATCACAAAATTATGGGAGTAGAAACGGCAAACAGTTTAAGAAGACTGTTATTTTCGGGAATAAAACTTCTGATCCGAAAATATCTGTAACGCCTGTAAATGAATACTAAATAGGTTTAATTAGCAGAGATTTTACATAATTTTTTGCTGGTTTCTTCGTTTAAGGTAATTGCTATATAATGCAGAATCCTACAAGTAAGCTTCTTGTGCGTTCCTTCAATTGTATGCTTATTTAGTAGATTTAGCAATTCAGTTATAGAGAGCCGCCGATGCACTTGAGAAATTGACAGATTCATTGAATCGGTTTAAAACATTTTAAAGATTTGTTTGTTATTGCTTAATCCTTTTAAACATGAAGAATAAATTAACTTTATTGAAATAGATTGGCTTCGTTTCAGGTTCTATAATTTTTCCACTTAAGGTGGATTATATACTTACTTTACTACCTTTGTTCCCATCACACAAAACGAGCCCCTTTTGGGTAAATTTGTTTACCTATTTTTGTTTCTTGAATTCTAGTTTACAAGTTATGTCATGCTTGTAAAATTGCAGATCTCACTTTTAAGGAATCCCTAAATTGTTCGAGTAACTGTAAAAATGCAATCTGATATGAATAAATTGTAAGCAAAAACAAGAAAATTTGTAATTTGTGAAAAGGTACTACTTACGAGTCTAGGTTTAAGTGAACTTGTTAACGAGATCGCTATCATTTGACAGTTACATTTTAGGTAAAATAAACCACGTCACTCGTTTTTTCTTGTTTTATGAAGATAAATGATGAAAAGTTATCATTTTAATCTCTCATATTACATTAATCATTTGTGGTTCACAGAGTTGTCTGACATCTAAACTTCAAATGAATGCCAAATTATGCATTTTTGCTTTGTTCTTAATCTACCTATAAAAGTATATAGGTATTCCATCATATTCTAGCAACCACGTGACTAGCCTGATAATTGTGCAACTTTATTTTAACACATTTAATTTTACTTACCGATGCTAGTTTCTTGTCCCCTGATAACCGTTCTTTTGTCAAAGATTAAGCATTTGATCTTTGTCGTTCCGACGTCCAACGCTGCAACGAACTTTTCACCACTCTCTCCGCTCATGTTGCACATTTAAGAACACATGCACAGATATAGAAACTGAATCTCAAATAATAAGTTCTCTAAAACTCGTCGTTATTCAATAAGAACTTTCACTTAATAGAAATAACGTTGGAGCTCCATTTTTAGGCTATTTAATAGTAATTTTATAGCAATAAAAGGAACATTAATTAAAAACTAAATGCGAAGGGTCACTGGGGGAAAAAGCGTCCATTGTATTAGGAAAATGGAGTGGGAGTGAAATGAAAAGGTGGTGTGATCAACTATAAAACAAGGAGGAGGGCCTTTTCCATCTGCTAACTTTCCGACATTGTCGCATATGCTCTGGGGGAAAAAGCGTCCGTTGTATTAGGAAAATGGAGTGGGAGTGAAATGAAAAGGTGGTGTGATCAACTATAAAACAAGGAGGAGGGCCTTTTCCATCTGCTAACTTTCCGACATTGTCGCATATGCAATGCTTTCTTTTCGTGGAAAAAGTGCCTTGCCTTTTTCCTCTTGTTTTCGGGCACTATTGAATTAAGTAATCCATCCCAGCCTAGATTAGCTTTTTCCTCCTACCCGTCCTATCCAGCGAGAGACAATCCTGGAGAAAAAAGAAAAGAAACCGTTTTATATAAAAATCGATCAAAAAACGCTAAAATGCTCTCTAACAAAATCATAGTTATAATGCTCTTGGCTTTTGCAGAGAGCAGGAAAGCAAGCAAAGGAGTCATGGCCCCCTCCTCCTTTCTACGATATTATGCCGCACAATGTGTATGATTTCCTCCAGTCAATGAGTCAGTTCTACCCTAAACGGATATGAATATTACAGTTTTACTTTCTAATATTATACAATATTTCCTTTTGTCTTTGCTGTATACATTTACCGGAACATTGTTTATTCTCTCTACATGCGACAGTAGTGATTAAGTAACAATATACAATCAAACCAAATGGGTTTTACAAAAAATATGTATCTCACTATCACATAACACAATAGTGTGCGAACTATTCCGAACAAACCATACTACTGGTCTTGGGTTCAATTCTTTAATTTAACATGCGACCGTTGCAATGCGTTGATTTAGCCAATAATTTTTAGCATTTCACTTCCTCTTGTTACAAAAAGGCAGGCATAAATTCAATATTTTACGCAATTAATTGACTTTCCAGTTGATTATTTTTGGATTCCGCAAAGCTGCTTTCATTGCTCTAAAACGTAGTCCTACGATGAATACGTTTGGAAGCACATAATGATGGAATAGGTGAGTGGAATAGTTAGCTATAATATACAATACTCCTTAATAATTCTACGCAAGGATCTTACCTTAAGTATCTATTAAATGTAGTTGTCCCTCGTTCCTTAATTCATAGTATTTATTACTACTTCTTAATTTTGCAGTACAACTGTCATTAGCTGCAGCTTACATTGAGTTTGATTGAGCAGCCATAAAATGGCTCAATTATAATATATTAAGTAGAGGAATATATGGACAAAAATTCGGATAAAAAACGAAGTGCCCCCAAATTTACTAGTTAGACTACTATTCGGCACCATGTATTTCAATTGTTTTTACGCACTACAGTACACTAACTTTTGCGTATGTTAAGATTGCTCTAGTTTTGTTGCGTTTGAAATTGCAACAAATTTCCGCAAGTTCACAAACATCTTTGTTCCCCTGAATGACTGCATAAATATTGACTAGCATAGTAGACTAGACATAGGGTGTAGGGACTGACTGATTGTGTGAATGTTTCCAATCTCTAGTTGATGCTTGCAAATCGCAAAATACAGCTTTAAACTAGATAGAAATCCAATGCAAACTGACATTTTGGCTGAAGAATTGTGTTATGGGAAAAGACAAAACATTGGATAACATTAGATAGAGCTTTTTCGATATTTCCAAATTATTCTGTTTAATAGAAATCATGGCGAGCTTTGAATAAAAACAAACTCTAAAATTGCATGTATTGTAAAAGGCAAGCAAATACTGGCTCGCAGCCACATTGACAAGCAAGTGTCTCTCACAATAGGTATATTAATTAGGGATGCGTGCGCGTAGTAGTGGCTTAATCGAGGATAATGATCCGATTTTTTTCTAAAAACTGATGAATTGTATAAATAGCACAGTTTATATACACTTTTAGCAATATATTGTAAAATTACTGCTAGACAGTTGGTTTATATTGGTGAAGGGAATGCAGTTGATAAACAAGAAGATACAAAAATCTTTCTTTAAAACATTTCTAAAAAGATGTTTAGAAAGGCTCATAAACCAAACTGTTGAAAAAATGTCGTAAATTCCTTTGAAATGTCTTACATGGGTGAATTCTTTAAAGCAAAATAAACTTATTTTGTGGCAGGGAACATGGATGATTATCACCAAGGAATAAAATGCAAATAACAAATTGCTACTTCTGAAATTAGAAACCATTTACCCTTCAATAGATTTTAGTGTTATTTTTGACCGATATGACTAGGAATTTATGAACCCGGAAATGCTTAACATTTTTCTCGTATCCTTTTACTTTTCTTGCAAACTGTCACTCTTTTACCAAGCCAAACTTTGTATTTTTGAAATTTGGTACTGTACAACATGTAAATCTCTTTATATAACAATTTACTCTGTGGATCAACATAGGTAAGTAATTTTATAGGAAGCGCTAATTGTGCGTAAAAAATGCAATTCTGTCTTGTACATGCTCATCCATAAATAAAACTGACACTATTCGAGCCTGTTACAAGCACGTTGTAATTTAAATTCTTTGTCAGAAAAATCAACCGGTTTCTTTTGCCTTCTCTTATCTGTGCAAAAAGGATGTTTAAAAATTCCATTTAGGAATATTTGAGTAATGAAGATCACGATTTGCCAAAAGGGGAAGATAGAACAGCGAAAGGAGGAAAGATTGAAAAATTTTATATTTTACCAGAACAATACACAATACGCAATAATCGTTTAAAATTAGTTTTTATAAAAGATAAATAACCTTTTTATCAGGGATGGATTGTAATTTTAAAGATAAGATTCGTACTGGGTGGGGAATTCGAACATGTAAATATTAAATAATAATAATAGTTTGGTAATAGTACGTCAACCAATTCTACAGAACAATCTTTAAAGTTTAATTTATTTTTCAGAAGCCAGTTATTATCCCATCCTATCACAAAGAAAATCCGTTTTGTAATAAAATCTTTTAAACTAATTTTTAAGGAAAAAGCGTTCCAGTTTGAAATAGGACAACAAAATTTGAGCCCATTGTTTTCTTCTATGCAAGGTTTGCACGATTTTTATCTCAAATGGATTTAGACAGTCAATCAATTCGAGTAAAGTGATTTGTTAGTAAACCTTACCATATACTAAATATATTGCACAATGCAGCTCACCAGAAACTTGACTTACCTATTCTCTGCTAAATCCTAAATCTCAAATTAAAAAATATGGCACAAACCAATCTCACGTTTAGCTTAAATCTTGTTGATTGTTTATCCTTTGAAGAATCTCTGATTTGCTGTATCATCACTGAAACACCTCACATTGGCATTTACTGGCTTGTAAGCCGCAATGTTCACACAACAGCGACAAAGGTTTGACTAATCAGCTTTGTGTCAGGTAACTGTCCCTTTATTCAAATACAAACTTTAAAAATCACGAAGCCAATAATAAATGACAATGACGAACAGGTGCGTAGATAGTAGTTTGTAACAATGTATGCAATCCAGGACACGGTTTTTCATAAGAATATTCTGTGAAAATGTAACTTAAGTTGAAATGGCAAACCATTTAACATTTTATATACTGAAGGTACAAAAAATTGAAAAGGAAGGAAAATTCTTGTGGAAGGCTTTAAATTTACTTTGACAAAAGTATCGAATGAGGAAAGATGAGACGTGCCAATAACAGAGATATATCGTAAAGTTGCTGTATGAAATTGTCTACTTGAAAAAATACGATTTTCTTGTCATTTCCGAAGGCTTATCTTTACAATTGCCTTATTCCTGGTTCACCTTTTATGTTATTACAATGATTTGTTTATTTAAAATTGCTTTTATTATTAACACATCAAATATTCTCAAACTCATTATTATTTATTGATTTGAGATAAACGATATGGAAAAAGATGCATGTTATGGTGGGAACTTTTATTTATTGTGATTATGTTCATTCAATTGATTCCGCGGGACATCAAATGATTATCAAAATGAGGTTGAAGTGGAATTATAAAGGAGTTTAGGAGGAAGTTGAAGGTTAGTTTAACGACAATACTCAGTGTGCAGTACCTCCACTCAATATGAATGGTATTTTAATTTAATACGCCATATCTGGCAATAACCAGTTACTATTATTAGACTGCAAATTTTGTTATTTTTATACCACGCCTAATTAATTTTGATGGATGGATTAAATGTTAAATGACAATGCCAAGCGTGGGAATAACAGTCAGCAAAACAAAATTTTACTTTCTTCCTAATGAGTTTGGAAACTTAATAAATTGATAACGATCAATTAAAATACTGTTGATATTGATGAGATAACCTTGTACCGATTTATTTTGAAAATGGGCAAGGATGAGGATTGCGTTCACTACTCATGGTTCGATTGCACATACACTATGTCTGTATATATCATGAACTTTGGTCGGGACTTGGCGTTTAGTGTTTAAAGATCTTTGAATTACTAATAATTAGATTCTTTTTATAGTAAGGATTTAAAACTTTTGAACTTACGAAGTTTTGTAAAAGATTTGTCGTAAAATTCGGCGTCGGTGTTGCTGTTGTCACTGAAAGCTCACACCTTCAACTTTAAATCACTTAAAATTTTAACAAGAAAAGCAAATGTCAATATTTTTAAAAGTTTGTGGAACTACTTTAACAGATCTTCCATTAAAATGAAACCACTTACTTTATACGACATTCCATCACCGTAAATTTAAAGCTACAGGGACATTCATGCATAGGTACATGATTTATTTACAACAATTTAATGGAAATCGTATGATAATTTTGTTACTGTTACGCACAAATAAAGTGACGATTCTCACACACAAACATCAAACACAGCCCAAAGAATAATTCGCACCTGTAATTTGCACGCAAGGATCTAAACTAAAATAACTTCATAACAAAGATGATTTTTTTAAAATGTACGCATAAGCACTTTGGAGCGCAGCATAGATAATCCTTTTCATCAAGAGCTTAACAAATCACAAATGAATGTGAAGACCAACTCATTCATATCCCCATCCCATGAGGTTACCTTACTTGTACGTAATAATTAATTCTCTACTGCACTACAGACACTATTATCGCTGGTTATCTTTTTTTCATTTTCCTATCGCGAACTATTGAGAATATGTAAAAAGTTTTTTGTTGAGATTGTGAATATACGTACAAACTATATAGCATAGCTGTTATATATTGAGCCATGAGCTTTACTGTTTGCTCTAAATAAGGTAAACTTTTACTGATTAGTACTCTGATGCGAGATTTGCTCAATTATCATAACAGTACAAACGCATTTTGTTGAGCGTGCGCTCTCGAAAGGTAACATATTCGATTGTTGGTAAATGTTTGGCTATCATCCCCTTTCATATTCAATGCGTTCCCATCCTGTCATCTTTTAATCTTATGTAATTACCAACTCTAAAGTTTTAGCGCAGGTAGCAGTGTCAAATACTTTTTGGTTTGCAGTGATATATGAAATGAAAATGTAAATTTAGAGTATTACATATCAGAAAAGCTGATCCCAGTGACATAGATCTAACCTGTCATTTAAAATGGTAATAGAATTAATAAATTGTAGTTTGTTGTCGAAGGGGCAAGATGATGATACCTTTAATTATAAAGGAATGTTTGAATACGCATTGTATGTTGTAAATTTAATTAGCGTTAGTCATTAACTGTACATTTACAATTGACAGATTTGTTTTTGAAGCTGCTTGTCTATGTAATCTAATGCAATGTTTTTGAGGACCAGTGACAATCAAAAACCTTGTTGAATTTCATTAGGACTCTTGACAATGCAATTTAGCATTCTTATTCTTGTTCTTGTATTGAATGCCTTAAGAACTATTGTAAAATCTTAGTTTTGTAAAAATGCAGCGTAACCGATTTACAATTTACAATGCTAATTGAGAGGAAATAATGGTCACATTAAACTTAAGTACTCAGAGTTAAATAGCTTTTATTGCATTTGAAAACAAATAGCAGTAACTCATAAAAGATTTGTAAACCATCGTATGTATGCCGGTTGGAAAATTACAATACCTTAAAACTGATGGGAACGTTTTTCTATTCAAATCTTTGTTGAGAATTTTTGTTTGTTTGCGTTGAACCAAATGTTTAAAAAGTTCCATCTTTCAAACTAGTCATTAATTTCAACTTTTTGTATACCAACCGATGAAATTCAAACAAAATTCAGCGGTTGTATGTTACCTGCCCATTTTTATCAAAACGGCCACCTACAATTTAAAAATTTTTTAGAAATAGTGTAAAGTTTTGCATTTCATACGAAAATGAACAAAACTTTACGCTGGTGTACTCATTATTATTACGCATTTTCAACACTGTAGTTACATCCATACATAAACTATCTGCAAAAATCTATTTATTTACGCTTCCTCGTGTTCTATTTCTATCTAACCACCCACGACGGTTCAGTTAATCACAGTTTACGGGGATTGGCAACTGCTTGCAGAATCATCTCAGTATCCCCTTTGGGATTTATTTTTTGTTTTTCAAATTATAGGAATGAAATGATGCTGCAGAATTCTGAAAGAAATTCCTTATGCCGTGTCGAATGACAATAAACTAAACAACGAGGAGGAGTTAATAATGTTTATGCTTTAACCTGCGGGAGAGTAACGAACAAATCCACACGAATTCGAATGACATGAGGTTTTGAAAATTTTCCTCCACTTTGATATCGATCCGCCAAATTATTGAGAAGAATTGTCTTTGAATAAGAAAATCCAATCATCACAATTCTAACTTTCATATGAAACGTGCCTTGCGTGTTGCAAAAAATCATGATGCAAAATGAGAATTCACAAAAAATATTTCTCAATAAAATAATGCAACGAACAATGCACTTTTAAGGATGCGCATGGCGATTATTCATGTGTCCCCTTCTCTGTGAGTTCTGTCACTGTCCCGGATATTTCGCTAAGTCAGTCATTAAAGCGGTTGCAATTTTTTGTTTTGCTGATTTAAAATGTGAATAATGCACAAAGTAAAAGGATACATCATTCATTATCATTAATATCAACACACAACAATGCAATGGCACAAAATGCTTCATTACAACTTTGTAAGTGTCACATAAAGTTGCAATAACGTTCTTAGCAAACTGAATTGAATTGTGTTTATGATTAATGTACGATAACAAAGTCTTTTGTCTTACACCAATTTTATTAATCGATGCGATTCACAAAGAATAATGGGCAAGCAAAGACAAAAACTTGTCCAACACCACAGATAAACATATATTTTAGTTTGATTTTTAATGTTTGAAATAAATGACTTTGCATGGTTTAGACTAGGCTGTTGCATGAAGGGTAGGCAGATGCCATTTCTGAATACGACTGATCAGTCATCGTAAAATCTTTAGCAGAGAAAGGTGTATAACATCAACGTGACTCTGTAATAGTATTCTCTCAATTAAAACCTCACATGTATTAAAATTTTTAATGACAAATAACACGACACATTCAGTAATATGAGTTACATTATTATAATTTCAAATAATGGGATCAAAAGTATTTAATTACATATGCACACGCTGATTATAATTTGTATTAATGAATGTGGATTTGTTTTTTGAATGATTCGACACTAGTATAGTATGATTTTGTAATGTATTTGAAGTTTACCTAACGCATATCCCAATCAAAAATAGAGTTCAAACGTTAACGTTTCAAGCAAACATTCGGTTTTATTATTCCTTAAAATGTTAATACGAAATTATGAAATAGATGTTAAATAGTAAATACTGGACCATATTACAATAGACCCAAACGCATTATTTAACTATAAAGTTAACCGTACCTTATAAGATTAACAATTGACAAGTCGAATAATAATTCGTAATTATTCATGTGTAATGTATTGTGGGTTGAAGTACTAACTAGCGCGCAAATCTCTTGTTTATAGTATTTTTGGTTTATATTAATTGAACAACGAGTAGACGTGTATACTATTGGAAGAGGGTACAAAATATCAAAATCTCATAATA
>JAANSO010004102.1:0-10471 GCA_036507315.1 Lepidocyrtus fimetarius | reverse complement strand
TAATCTTTATATAAACTACGTGTGATTATGCAATTTCATTACTATAAATATCCAAAGTCTACATCTGGAACACATCCAGTCTTAAAGATTCTCACAGATTGTCAGTTTGGACTTTCTCTTGAATGGAACTGACCACACATAAAAAACTCCCAAGTCTAGATTTTTCATACAACTTTTTGCTTACGTCAGTCTACAACTCTCTAAAAAACTACGGGCAAAAGCTTCTCTTATTAAAATAGAGCTCAACTTGGACCAAGCAGCATTCATTAAGGTGACGCCGCTTGAGATAGACGTACAGGCACACACCGCAATTCTTTGCAAAATATTTTGCGAATAAGCTTTACTGTGAATAACAAAGCCAGTTCTTAGTTTTGTTGACGGGGTCGTGCAATTTATTTCAATTTGGCATGCACGCCTTCATCTCTTCTAAAGTTAATTACTTTTGCGTGTGTGGCACTATTTTTTTCATTTAGGCAAGAATAGTGGACCCTCCCAAGATAATAACCACCTTTATTATTCGCCAAGACACGAAGATCTTGCTGCGGGTCGGCAGAGATCGTAAAATAAAAATATAATTAGTTTTCTTAAAGTTTTAATATCGAGTTTCTCTGCTACAGACATTGCAAGTCAGAATTTTTCTGATAAATACAGCTTTAAAATGTTTAAAACTTTGCAAAACTATTTTGGAATGAAGTTCCAGTTAAATAACCTATTCGGATTAATTTTGTTCCAAATTGTGTTTCTTTCAAAATGTGATGGAGCTGCGGTTGCAGCAATTGCTGGGTTTAATTCACCAGGGAATTCCAATAGTATCCATCAATACCCGTTTTATCCACATTATCAAAATAATTATGGGTTTAACTACCCCTCAGTGGAGATTCCTGAAAGATATCAGAATTACCAAAGTTATCCACCAGATTCCCTGAGGGAAAGTTCAAACGGGATTCATGAGGAGAAAACAACAACGACGCAAAGGACGAGGGATCAAGTCAACGCGAGATTTTCCCGGGAAGGGGTGGAGCACGGGAAATCATACGTGGTTACGATGTATCACTGGAATAATCATTTAGGTACAGTAAAATGAGCTGATTCTATACAAATTTTAACTTTTTGGAGAGAAAATTGATTTTTTGGTTAATTTTATATTATTATCTAATCAGGGCGTCCAGTGCCTTTGGAATGGAGCGACGATGAAGTAGAATCCCGAGCTTGTAAACAAGTTCCCGACAAATCCCGTGGAAAAATCAGATCGGTAAACACGCACAATAATTGCGTAGTAATTTACTCCCGGGAGCGGTGCGTAGGACCGCATAGGATTCTAAAGGTGGGGAGTCCAAGCCATAACAGACTGAGTGATCTTTGCTTCCATAAAAGAGCTGTTTCCGCAAGGCCTTGCATGCCGGAGGAGGATAATGGTTCAAATGATCTTTAAGTTTTGAAAGGAGAATATGAAAATAGTCGATTGAGCTTTGGAACTTGGAAACAGTTATTAAATACGTTATACTGGGAACCTCTCATTTTCTCGGAAGGCCGATCAACTGAAAGCAGAAACTATATTTAAATACACTTATTAATTAAGAATTATAGTTATAATTAAACGGAGAGATGATGGAGTTAACGCTCTCTACCGCTTTTGACTGTAAACGTTACCAATTTTTATTTATGCATTATGAAATAGTAACTTTATAATTACAAAATTTAAATTTTGTTTGTAAATAGTTAAAGAATTGTTATAATGAATATTACATGTCTTTGAAACCTGTTGACCTTTCTGTCTATCCCAAGTTTAATCTATCCGTAACTAAATATTTACATTTGCAAATGTCAAATCTGGATATAGGTATCACTTATATTTGAACAAAATGTATTGTTTGCAGTTTTCTCATTACTTTTGATTTTCTTTGTATAAAATCCTATTGCGAATATTTTTTCAGTATTATTTGCATAACTCTGTACAAAATGTATTCTTAGCACATAATTCGCAGTTTTAACGTGATTTGAATTTGTTAGAATTGTTTTATGAAAAATTTTGGGATTTTTTAGTTTTAGAATATGAAGCTGGTCTTTTATTCAGTTCGTTTTGTCCTTTAATCTGGATTTTGTTTAAATATTTTTACACAGTTCCTATTCCTATTAAATTACAAGACTAGCTACTCAATGTTACTTTACAAAGATTTCATTTTTGCAGGTCAAAAATGAACGTTTTCCTTTAGCGTTTCGAAATATTATTTTGTTCATTTACGCATTTATAATTTTATCCTGTTTGTCATTAAAGTATAATAAAGAATGATAACGCAGAAATTAATTACGAAACTGTAAGACATGTACTTACACACAATCACATTCCTTAAAATATGATTATGACAATCACGCACTAAAAAACTGTTATTATCGCCGTTAATCGTGCAGATGATCTAATGAACTAGTTAATTGGCATTTAACAAAAACTTTATGAATTCGCATTGCTATGATGTTAGTAGTATGTTATGTAATAATATTTAGCAAAACATTTGCCAAAAACGATTTGTCAAAACAGATTTCTAAACCGTTTCCGTAAACAGATCTGTTAAAATCTAAAAGTGTGATAGAAATCAGCTGTTGTTCATTTAAAAATCTATTCACGATTAATTGCAACTGCATTTTAGTAACTGCATATTAATTATTAATATTCATCTCGCCGTTAGATCATCATTTTTTTTAGAAATAGGAAGTCATGAACTATTCATCACGAAACGGGGAAGAATGAGACGAAAGATATTTCGCTATTTTTTGTTAAGTGTGCGAAATAAAACATTAAAAATTAATTTAAAGCTATTAACAGCTTAAATAATAAAGTTAATTGTTGATTAAACATCGTACCCGGTAAAAACTAACGGGTGAAGCAATAACTGCCACCCAAATAGTAATTTTTAAAATGACCATAGAATAACTAAAATTGCATCATTTTAATTTGTCATTTGCTAAAATTATGTAATTTAGTAAAAACAATTGATAATTTTTCGTCTTCAGTTTCATTAAACAATGGAAAGTTTTCAAATTTGCAACATTTTCACTTAATCAAACACAAACAATGGATGAATCATTTGTTTTTTAACCGATTGCGTAATAATCATGCTAGTCCAACCGTATTAACCGTATTGAACTAATTCCAAATAAAATTGTTTACTTCTCAAACTACAGATTCAATTCAAAGGAGAACAATGCGATTGTTACGATTCGCACGCAATATTTTTGGAGAAATATTAAAATCAATTACTAAAAAGATTTTATGTCAAGGGAAAAAATAATAGGGACTAACAAGCGAAGCTCCTCTCTTGTCATGTTACCTATTATCAGGTACCTATTCATCAACAAAATTGGGGATTGTTGCAATTTTTTCATTGTCAATAATGCATTTTACTTTTTGTTATTTTCTCGATCAATTAAAAAATTTGTAGATCAATATAATATTACGTAAAAATAAGAAAAAATGATCAAAACAAATTAAACTGTTCTTGATCTTGTTGAAATATAATTAGTCTTCAAACAAACTTTGGATTCGTTTAAATGCTGTAATTACCCTTTCATAAAGGATCGTAAAATCTTTCTAGTAACTCTAGAGTAGAAATTAAATTGGTGTAGGTTTTTAGTAATCTGTCTGTCTGTCTTCAGGTGCGCCATAAGAAGGAAATGGAATAGTTTCTACAGTGTTCGAGCTAGTACTTATACAATTTACTATTACCTTTTATTCGAGCAATTTCCCCTTCAAAGTTAATTAACGAATGTGATGTGATCCCTGGCACTGATTGTGATTAAAGATGATATGCAAAACAGGGAAATTCAAAATTGATTTGTACTTTTGCAAAAGTGTTGCCTGTCCGCCCATGAAGAAGGAATAATTAAATGACATTTGAATCTATTAAACAGAAGGAGGTAGAAAATTATTAAGGGACTCCTCGTTCTTTCTTGACAGTAATTACATAACTTGAGCATAGGTATTGACGAAGCCTTATGGGATTTTTGGCTGCTGATAACCTGTCACATTATTCACAATTACTACATGGATTTCATTGTTGTCCTAAATTTGTTTCTTTCAAATAAATTATCTTTTTAGAGGGAAAATAAAACTTTTTATTAAAATGATCGCACTATTAAATCTGAAAATCTTTGAAACCTGAATGGCATGTTCCATTTTAATAAATATTAAAAAATATAAAAATGCACATCCCTAAATTGCACTTGCTATAAACCTCCCTAGAATACTTAATAGTTAATATTCTCTAAAAAATTACGCAACTATTCAACAATCACCAATAAATACGGCCACGCGCAAATGCAAATAAATTTTTCAGCGTTTTTAAAGGCTTTTCAATGGTTTCATACCTACTTTACTGAGAAATTGTTTAAAATTGGATTGTAAATTAAGATTATTGGACTACCAAAAAATGACTGCCAAACTTGTGCCTTTTAAGATGCAACTTATATCTCCAAATTTTAAAGTAAAATGCTCTTATTTCCATTGTCTTACGTAACAATTATTAATTAAAAAAGGAGCCACTTCATAAAGAATAGAAAGGGATGATTTTTAATTTAAAGATGATTCTTTTGTTTGCATAATAAAAAAATGGGTGCAATATTTTGCATAAAATGTTCTTCTTCTGAACTAATTTTAAATGCAGTCAATGCACTTGCTCACTGGTCAAGTCAGATCGTAATAATCAGTTTGATTATCTTGAAAACGAAATTCAAATCATGTAATCAAAATCAAATCTCGTTGTCCATGTCTGATCTAATTCATAGACAAAAAACAAAGGGATTTGCAATTTGCAACAAAAATTATCATAAAATTCATGACTATGGTGCATTGCGGTGCAGAGTTGCAATTTTGAAATTAGATGACGCAAAGTTGCAAAAATCTAGTTCAAATTTCAAATTGTAATTCGATCGCTTGTAAATTACTTGGAGATGTGAGATGCAAGATGCAAATGACATTTTTGATGAGGATGAAAAGGGACGGAGAGAGGAAAGAGTAAAAATAAACATTAAAATGGACAGGTTAAAGTGTAGAGTAAAAAGTATTGCGAATTTATGATTGGTGATTGATTTAAAAAGATAAATTGAGCATTCAAATATAATTTTTTCTGATCATCCTTTCTCTCTATTAAAGTCAAGCTTAATAACTTTGAGTTATTTTTATACCTAAAAAGTAATCGGTTTTGAGTTAATTTTTCTGAAATTTGCCAAATCTTTGTATTTTTTAGTAAACTTTTTATTTCTTTTGGCAAAGTCCAAGCAAATTCATAATTCGTAAATAAGCATTTATGTCAATTTATGTCAACGTTTTTACTCAGGTCATGTCAATCCTTAAGTTTCAAAAGCGAAGGCCAACAAGTATTTCAAACAGACTAAAACAATTTTTTTAAAAAATCTACAAAAAATTGCGTAATTTAAAAAATTGTTTGGCTTGTCGTTTGTAGTTTGTAATAGATGGGAACGGGACATGGTACATCTTGACTGTTCCCATTTTGTTTGTTTAAATAATAAAACGATAAGTACCTAATTACTCACTCCTTAATTCGACTACCCAAGTGGAGAATCAATCGACGATTTCAAACATTTTGGCGTCAGCTAAACAAGTAATTTGTATGGCTATTCGGACGGACAAGCAAGCTCTGTTGTAGCTGTGAACAAGCTTTTGCGTTACATATTAAACAATCAGGGACATTAAACTGTCATTTTTATAAAGCTGTTTAAGGAAAAATACTTTTAACTGCAGCTACATTTATTTATTTAACCTAATTTAAATATTTCGTTCCGTTTTCGAAAAATATGTAAATGGATGAGGTACAAGGGTGATAAAAGGAAGGTACCAAATGAATTATGAGATTTCTTTAAAAGAGCATTTAAATTAAAGCTCTTTAAATGTTCACTTTGCTAATTTGCTTAGTTTGTACAAAGTTCGACACGTGTTTATTGTGTTCTAATTTGAAACTTGCAAAATTTGTTTTTTCGTAAATGTATAGGGTGTGGGTTGGGATTTGAATGCCTAAGATTAGAAAACAGTGTAAAATGCAAAATTGCTGTTAAAATTTCGTTAAAGTAAGATAAGCTAAAATTTTAAACTTAGCGTGTTTCCATCCATAATTTGTAAACAGGATGAACATTTTTAACTTTTAGTGACGGATAAAAACCTTAAGTGCAAGCAAGGCAAGTATCACAAGCAATATGACGTAATATAAAGGCTATTTTATAGCAATAATGAGAAATAAATGAGAATTTTTACAAAAAATTAAAGTTCAGGTCCATTTTTTCAAAGACCTTGTTGATTATTATAACAATGTGTGTAGGTGATGGATTGTTGTCGGAGATGATTGAGTTTAACAAGTAAAAACGAATCAGTCATTGTCTGGTCATTGTCATTTGCCGGCGTTTTGGCATAAAAAATAACTTTTTGAAAGAGTTTGTCACAGTTGCACTCGTAAATTCGCTAGAGTAAATATTTTTTGATTTTTGAAGTAGTTTTTGAGTAAATTTGGTAGTCGTGCCTTTATTTCATGATGATGTTGATGACGTGATTTATGAAGTTAAATGTAATCACGCTTATCAAAATCATTAGTAAGAAGTAGCCTTTGATGCTTTATTTTACGCTGCAGTGACGACAATTAGGGAACACAAAGTATTATTATGAAGTTTAGATTTTCGTAATTGGGGAATTGACAGTGAACGAAAAGAATTTGCGAGAATCTCACAATTTAATAAGAAAAATTCTTTTGATTAAAACGAAGGATGGATACGTTTGGATACGTTGAAAAAGGGCTGGGAGCGTTTTCGTACTTTGTAACCGTCGTAAAAAGCGTTGTTATATAATAGCATGATGTAAAGTTGTGCTCGTGCATCTTTTGCAAAGAAAGGGCAAAGGGGTCAGGTAAGCAGTGCCTCAACGGCATTTAGGTGGCTGGCGCCGTTTAAAAACCTCAAGCTGACCAACTGCAGTCGTCAGTAGCTCCTCAAGAACCCTTCTGAGTGGACTGAAGAAAAAAGTGTTCAGAAGTTGAAAAAAGTGCTTATCTTGGAATAAGGAATTTTAAAATTCTAAAAAATGAAGACTTTGCTGGTAAGTTTCAAGGATTTTGGATAGATTCGAAGGGGTTTGAGAATTTTTAAGAGCTTTGTGTTTTTATAGATTGTAGCCTCGGTTCTTGGCGTTGCCTATGCCGGTGTTGGCACCCTCAGCCCCCAAGAAGAAGCTGAAGCGATTCAACTCTTTGAAAGACTTTGTGCCAGCCAAGGAGGCTACGGTGGGGGTGGTGGTGGAGAATCCGGGCAAGACATTGGGGGCACGTTAGTCTACTGCAAAAGAGGAAGGGACGACAGACAAGAAACTTTAAATCACAATGTCAACGTCCAAGACAATTCTAGAACACCNGGTGGTGGTGGAGAATCCGGGCAAGACATTGGGGGCACGTTAGTCTACTGCAAAAGAGGAAGGGACGACAGACAAGAAACTTTAAATCACAATGTCAACGTCCAAGACAATTCTAGAACACCAGCGCAAGTAGTTTTCGTACAGCCACCTCCAGTCAGATACCAACACAGGGTTTTAGTACAAGGTGGAGCTTCTCAAGGACAACAGACCAAGGTCTACGTTTTGCCACAACAGGCTACCCACGAGTTGACTGCTGACTACAGGGGACAAGGTGCTCAGCCTGTGAAGCCAACTGTTTACTTCTTATAAGGGAGGAGATGCTGGATCTCAAAGACCTAGCTATGGACCACCGGGACAACAAGCCCCACCTCCATCAAGCAACTACGGAGCTCCACAACAACCTGGAAGTTCTTATGGACCTCCACCAAGTAACGGATACTCCGGTTAAGCAGAGAGTAAAAACTTCATTTTTCTTTTTGTCAATTTCAAACCTTTCCAATTCGGAAATTCCGAATTATTTTTAAAACTTTTTTTTAAATAGCTAAGAGTACTTTCTTCACTTTTTCTGGTCAATTAAAAGAATGATGGATATTTTTTTAATCCAATCTGCGATCTTGTATTGGATAAGCCTTTAATGCTCAACTGTAAACTTTTCTTATTCTTGCTGTTACGTAACCTGCCTTGCATTTATAATTTTTTGTTTAGGCTTTTTCTTATGTAAATGAAAAACATGATGGAAATAAATAAACCGAAAAGTATTTTAAATGAATTGGATCGTACTTGATTGATTGAACGTCTAATAGTTCCATCTACCTACAACACTATGTACAACACTATGTTTGTAGCTGTCTATATAATTACATTCAACATTTAAGATCTTCGTTGTCATTGGGATATGATAAGCAAACATAAAACTGAAAATATTTGTGGATTTTCACATGCAATTTACGGTTTTAGAAGGATGAAGGAAATTTTTGAAAACGATTTAGCTTGCCACTTTATTTGCTGTCATATTATCCATCTATCACTAATTTCGATCCATTTACAATCTAAACTTTAGATTCTAAAGTGCATTATTTAAATAAATCAAGGGATGAGTCGCATTGAGAACGAGGAGGTTGTGTTGGGAGCTGGAGACGCAGGTTGTAGTAGGAATGAAATCACAAACAGGGATGACAAGGCTGGTCCAACTGATGGCATTAGCACCACCCGAGGGACATCATCCGAAGGGGAGGATGTTGTGAGTGGACACGAGAACTATGATACAGGTTTTGAAATTATCATTAAAATTAACTGTTTTACCTAAAAGGTCACTTTTCATTCGCTACTTGTGTTTTTAATTGAGCTTTTAATTATTTTGTGAAAATTAGACGCTGGGGAACCTGAGAAAAGTGTTCCACAGCAGGAACAGCGGCCTCAGCCAATTCCAGATGGAGCAAACAATGCAGTGAATGTAATTCCGCCGCAGCAGCAGTTTCAAAATCTCGTTCAACATAATTACGGAGCATCGTTCATAAACAGCATAGGGGGTTCGTGTTCCATCAATATCATAAGACGAAACAACTGAAGGGGCTCTTAACAACGTTTAGCCTCAGATCTCTCTTATGAAAGGATCCTCACTCTAGTTCATTATCATCTCTCTTTTTGTGTTTCCTAATCCTTTTTCAAAAAACTTTCAAATCATCTCATTCCAGTGAATAAACAATTCAGTCTTTTAAAACCAATCAAAATGATAATCATAAGAGTACTTATTACCTATCATTCATAAAATACTTAAAATAATTTTAAAACCTCAATAGAATAAATATCAAAAGCATTTAACTTCCATCATCATTAAAGCTATGTATGTAGTATTTAAGTACACGAATTGATTACCTATTTCGGAAAGTAACATTAAATGGTTTCTGCTATGTATAACTCCCGCAAATAAGAATGATTAGTGGAAATGGGCATAAAATTCAATGCATTTTAATGAACGGAAAGATGGCAATATGTTTCTCTTGCGTGTTGCAAATTAAGTTTGCGGTTGAACTAATCGTAAGTGAATGACTAGAATTTAACTCAGTCATGACCTTGCACTATTCTATTTCCACTGCACACTTTCAGTCAAATAATACAATGGAATAGCAAAGAAATCTGGAACAAGTTGGGAACTAGGTAAATGGAATTGACTATCAATCACATAAACCAGCTTAATCATGAACTTACATAAATCATGCATTGATAAACCTAAGTCGAAGGTGTAGTTGTACTTGGGACCTAGATTAATTCAACCGTTGATCTTTTATAGTGATTTTTCTGTTCCCGGATAGTTTACTGCGATAAATTAGCAAGAGATAATTTAAGTTTAATGTCTCAACAGTTATGTAAAAAGTGGTTGACAAATTGATAAAATGAGACGTTGCTTGTGAAGGTGATAGTGATAATGAAGTGCTGAGCAAGTCTAAAATTGACGGGCAAACTCCACAATTTTACGATTTAAGTACCTAATTGCGTATCTTTTTACAAATTGTAAAGGATTTTGCTCTGAGAAAAAGATTTTCCAGTCGCCACCAAAAGTCCTATTAAAATTGTTATTTTGTAGTAAAAATTAATTGAAAACTACACATTTTACAAATGAGTACTTTAACCTCCTATTTTTAATGAAATCTATGTCCAGTCCTGAAAGAAATGATTAAAATGTCGAGGTCAGAAAACAGTCTAGGTTCAACAAGTTGCTTGAAAAAGTTGGAGTTTTAATTTGGCTTCGTTAAAAATGAAACCAACATTTCATTTTAAAAAATCGTATGCAAAATGTTGAATTCGCGTGCTAATTTCATATAAAGTCACTCATAATTTTGCAGTGTAAAGCAGAAGAGTTTAATTATTTTAACATTTAACTTAATTTTAATGAATGACGGCGCTTGTCACTTTCTTAGTGGGTTTAGTTGCGACGAAAGGTTAAACTTGGCTGAGAGTGACTGAACTTTAATTGATTATTATAATTATTATCGATCAGATTAAAATAATCTTCATCTGTCTTGCTCGTGTCTATCACTTGACATCTTTATGACTTGTCTTGAATTC
>JAANSO010004101.1:0-10473 GCA_036507315.1 Lepidocyrtus fimetarius | reverse complement strand
TTCACACGTCCACAGTCCCTTGGGTTTGCCACCACTGCTCCTATTACTACAGTTAGCTTCAAACGTATCTATTCTTCTTTTGACCATTGCCCTTACCATTACTATCAATGCTAGTAGAATCCACGAATAGGTATTGAACGTTCATTTCAAATGAGTTACCATTGAAAGTTCATTTTAGGTTTGTCCACTATATTACTACAATCATTAATGTTAAAATTTTCGCCTTTGCGTAAAATTGACACACAAGGCATCCACATAAACCCAAGTAGTTTATATAACTAAACAGCTTTATTTTATGCATGTATTTTTCACTGGGCGTTTGATGAAATTAAGCATTCTTCAAAATAAACGACTTCTTACCTGAGTTAGTAGGACTTGCACGAGGTGAAATGTCATTATTTTGGTTTTCATCGTCGTCAACCAGTGGATTTGAAAATAGGCCTTCCAGAATCTTGCAGCTCTGATCCGGCTCGTTTTCCAATTGCCCTTCCATTTCCTGTTCGCATTCATCTGCAAAAAATACAAGGCATCATATAAAGAAAGTATTAAATAAAGATTGTAACTTTGACCAATATTGCATAGAGGAGTAGCAAGAAGGAATCCAAGAAAAAAGGAATACAGCAAAGGTCTGGAGGTAGGTATACACGATGCAAGAGTAATATATATAAATGAGAAATAAAAATAAGAAAGAGTGAAAGTTTATTTGAAAGGAAAGGAAAGTAAAATGAATATAAGGGGAAGTAGGAGTGAAGGAGTGCAGTTTATGTTGAGCGATGGTATCGGGTGACTGTGCAAAGTATGTTCTTTCATTTCAGCAATAACTCTTTCTCTTTTTAATGCATACAATAAGCCGTAAACACATATCTCGTAATAATACTAGTACTATATATACATACGATGATATAAAGGCATCAAAAAGTGGTTGCCGTTGCTCAAATGGAAAATATTACAACCTTTGTATAGAAGAGGTAAGCATCAAATAAAATGGTTGTAGTTTGAGTGAGAGTAGAATGAAATGGGATATAAAGAGAAAGGCGTAGGAGAAGAGAGCAGCACTCTCTTTGGTATTCAGGTTTTAAATTCGGCTTCCAGAATGGATGGATACATCCCTGGGGACGAAGCTTTAATAAGCGTCCTACAGGCATTTCCCGCTTTTCCTAAATGGGCTTGGGGACTTTGGGGCTCCTTTGGGACCTTCTCACTCACCAGGGAACCTTACTCTTTCTCCTTCTTCCAATGTTTCAGTCTGTGAGTGTATAGGCTGGCGAGAAAGAAAAGAGGAAGACGAAACGTGCAAGCTCACTCTAGCACGCAAAGGTAAACTGAGAGCAAAGCAGTTTTGTTTTTTCTTATATTACTTTCTCTTCTTTTTTCCATGTTACAACGTCATCATCCTTGTAATATCCTTTCTCCATAAGCTATGTTTCTATACTTTATACTATTTTCTTCACTTTTTCAAGTATAACTTTACCTTAAACCTTTCATCTAAATTCTTCCCATTTTTACAACGAAGAAATACAAAGAAATATTCAAACCTGCAGAGCTCCCCGTGTTTGCTGCTACAAGTACCTACCTATGTGAACAATTCCCAGTTTGTTTCTTATTTTATCGTTTTATTTTTATCCATATTCACCCTTTAATCTCAAAGCACAAAATCCTATTTTTCTGATCCATAATATTTATATTTTTGCTTTTTTAACATTTTAAAAGTATCACACAGAAGCAAAGGGTAAAATAAAAAGATGAGAATACTCATACGATCAAAAAAGTCGAGTGCATTAAATCTTACCCAGAGAATTCAGCAAGAATCGAAACAAATATAAGTGCTTCTTAAAACGAATTGATGAAAGATTGACAACTCATACGTTTTATCGGTTGAGAATACAGAATAAATATTATATGAATTCTTATCGTTAGCGATTTCACATTAAAAAGTGTCTTCATACAAAAATGAAAAACGGATGAAAAAACACCCAGAATGTTTCTTCAGGTTTTATCATCATGGCCGCCTCTACAGCAATAAATATTACTGTAAAATACTCATACTTCCATTTTATTTTATTTCGTTCACTATTTTTGCAATATAAATAAAAAATAAATTGTGAAAAAGTTGAAAATGATCATATGAACGAGGAACAGTTGTTGTGGCTATTATTGTTTCACAATATTACTCTCCTTCAGCGCTATCATCTCATTGAGATCAGCAATTTTACCAAACTTTATATTTTTTCTAGTTGTTATTGTTGTTACTGTTTTGTCAGAGAACGGCAACAAAAAGTTGGTTCATATAAAATAAATAAGAAAACAAGTAGTGCAATGGAATGTGAATATGCAGTAATAATAAATGTAAAGGTATAAATTGCCATTTAGAAATACATTTCTATTTCTATTAAACTCATGTGAGCATTGAGTAGAGATAGTAAGACGCCTTTCTTCCCATTTCTTATATCTATTTTATCAGAGAATTTCTCTCTTGTGAAGAAAATAAAGTCATGCAAAGAGAATATAAAAATTGTCTTGTGCTTCGCTTAATAGGAATGATGTTTCCATTTTCTTAGACTATCGTTATATGCATATGATCGCGGGTATTGATGAGGATTTATATAAGACAAAGGAGTCATGTATAGATAGCGATGCATTGAAAGTATCTGCAATTTTGTATAAGGAATAAGTAGCTATTCCGAGTTTTTTTTGGTGGAAGCAGCAATTCAGAGAATGCAGAAGAAAGAAGGAGGAGGAGGAAGAAGAAAAGGCCTTTCGGATGTGTCGAAGTCTCAAGAGGGCAGTGAGCTCAGAACGGCAGAAAATTAACGGAAATCTTGAGGGAATTTTTGGACTGAGTTAGACTGCCGTTACTGGAGGCATTTTTAGTTTTAGAAATCGAATAATGACTTTCTTGGGAGCTGATCTAGTCTCAAGAGCGCAGTTTTCTTCAACATTGTAATGGCCAGGCTCTGGGAAAAATTTCCACTGTACACTTTATCCTTTTGAATCTTCTTGATTACGACACTTTGGAGAATATCCAGCGAACCAACCAACCTCTGTTGGCTCACATACCAAAAACTAACTACGATGTTAGTTTACTACTGCGTTCCACTACTCCTCGCTCTTTTTCCATTATAACCACCAAAACTCCTTCTTGTCTTCTTGCTTAGTTGCTTATGATTTGATAGTTGGAGCTGTGTGCCTGTATATGTGCCACCTAGACCAACTATTTTTATCTCTTGCCTTTACAAAGACATTATTACTTTGTATATATGAAACAGATAAAGGTTTCAGCATTCACATGAGCCACCAAAAGCAAATAAGTCCGAATGAAGTAGCGGCAACAACAGCAGCAAAGTGTCGAAAATATCTAACAGATCGTTACAACAACAACAGCAACAACATGAAACATTCAATATGAACAAAACCAAGTTTTATCGGCCGTGAAAATGTACGTAACCCCTTTTGAATCATTCTTCTTCCTATATCCCTCCCTTGTTTCACCTTCTCCTACTCATCCGCATTCACTTTCAAATACGCCTGCAATATATCTCCAACTTTGGCTACTTTCATCAGTTTTTTTCTATTCTTTGGGAGGCCGGTTCCCAAGGCATACATACACTTTACGGGAGAGAGAAAGAAATTGCTAGTTACTTACGACTTCTTCGACATGACAAGAAATACTGCGTTGGAAAAAAATAAGTCGTTTCCCCCATTCTATATATTATATTGTTTTAAACTATGTAGTTCTGTTTCTTTTCCATAACTCGTTCAGCTTTAACTTAAATTGAAATGACATTCCACTTGTTTTTTATATTCTCTTCTTTCATCTGTTTATTACGCTACTATCCAGTTGTCTCCTTGCGGGTTTTAAGGATTTCCTTTTGTCTGTCAAATTGTGCTCATTTCAGGTTCCCATTTCGCATAGGGATTTTACTGAATTTCCACGGCTATTTTAACCGTGGAATTGTATTAGAAACCGAGTGAATTTATTCTTTTGCTTATTATCTTCTGTGCGGTTGTATGTATAATATACACTTTACCTCATATCAACCTCCAGAAATATGATGACTTTGATAATATTATTGAATCACTACATGAAGCCGGATGTCTAAAAGTAAAAACTAAAATAAAAGAAACCCATTTCAACTCCAGCAATGTTTAAAGAAATGCCAACTTGTAGCAGAAATGAGGGTGGAAGAGAAAGAGTAAAAGATCGNAAGTAAAAACTAAAATAAAAGAAACCCATTTCAACTCCAGCAATGTTTAAAGAAATGCCAACTTGTAGCAGAAATGAGGGTGGAAGAGAAAGAGTAAAAGATCGTGATGGAGGGACAAAGGTCCAGGCCTAATTTTCCGTTTTCCCTCTTGTGCTTATGTAATGCATAATTTTAACTTTACTTTCCCAACTGACCTCCAGCGTCATACGCTTCGACATCATCATCTTGGATCACACGAATGAAAAGCAAGAATCTTTTGAGTACTAACAACCAACATTCTTGTTGGAAATGCTGAAAATCCCAATCCCACGCGTTAATTTCAAGGATGATTACGGAAGTTCTTCTTTTGAAACAGTTAATGAATCTCAATGAAATCCACAGAAACTTTAGCTTTAACCTGGCCATCTTTTAAAGTGTCCTTTCAGTGACTATTGGTGCTTTTCTTTCCTGTCCAAGAAACCAATTTTAATATAGACTGCTAAACTTCCGGTTTATTATTGAGGTCATAACCAATAGCACTACAATGTATTAATTACTTTATTTACTTGTATTAAAATTTCGGCGAAAAGAAAGAAATAGAAATCAAAAAATTTTGATATGCATGTCATGTAATGCCTTAGAGGAAGACCAAATTGATATAAAATTAACTAAACCAACGGATTCAACCGTATGACTGTCTGTAATGCATCTTCTTCCTGGTTGCAAGGAAAAAGGAATGACAGTCACTTGTTTTGTATGCATGAAAAATGAAGAAATATTTGACAAAGAAAGTATCCTGAATTAAGAAACAAAAAGGAATCGAGCATTTAATACATCATTCAACATTGATAGAAAACTTTTCGAGTGCCTTATCTAAGGAATGAGCTCTGACAGTAATTATACCATACACGGTTCCGTGAAATTAATGTTTAAATTCCAAACCCACATAGGTGTCCACATTAAAATATAGCAAAGTATACTAGGTATACATCATGTATCTATCTACCTGCATACTCCAAGCCTACTCCTCTGTGTAGGGCTCTATTACGGGTTTTCTTAAGTAGAAAAGTTTTGTCAGAGTTGAACATGACTATATGAATAATGTAAAGGTCGATATATGGATGTACGTAGTGGTCCATATGGGAATGAAAAACGGAGAAAGTTTCCAAGCATCGCATCAACGGCAAGGAAATACTAAAAGTGGAGATGATGTAGAATAAGAATGAAGAAAGTGAGGAGGAACTTTGGGAATAAGGGACCCTTTCTGTATTTCCCAAAGGAAAAGTGCTCTCCTAATATCCTTTTCCTTCTTCTTCAGGCAAAAAGGAATATGATGGTGGATTGGATTGGAATGGAGGTGGTGGAGGTAGTACTCAATGGTATGACACACTTCGCAAGAGGTGGTCCCACAAAGCCTGTCACAGCGACAAACCTTGATTAGTTTGAATCCCACGAGAGTCAGGTCTGGCGTGCTCTGGAAAAAGATGCCCATCAATTCCCTCCAGAATATCGTCTCAGCCCAATCCAGGACTTTCTCCTTGGTTGTCGTTCCTTCTTTGCACCACTTTCCCTCAACTTACTTACTTTAGAAGCAAGTCTTTGCTGGAGTTTGCTCATCGTCCATTCCTATCTCTCTAAGGAATTCCTGACTCATATATGAGCTTCAAATGCTATACCACTCTCTAAAAATGAACCTTTTACAATGCTCTTCTTGTCGTGTCTCAAATGCAAAGTGGGAACAAGAAAAACTTGTCTAACAACGTCATGCATATCTCAACTCAAACTTATTTCTCCTTTGCAATTCTTTCACCCCAAAGCAGTAACTTGCTCTTTTAAAATCATCTTTTAGTTTTGCAGTTATATAATCACCATTTGCTTTCACAGAGGTTGATGAATATTATAAGATAAAAAGCATCCGCTTTATTGACCTACCTTATTCCTCATCATTCCAAAAAATCAACTTCCTTTGAACTTCAAGGAAGATAAAATGGTACAAGTTATTTTTTAAAAAGAACTTTCTCTTTCAGGTGGATGGATATGCCAATCCTGTGCGCTGCTTTAAAAATAAGACATCTCATCAAATATTCTTGAACCTTATTTTTTTGGCTAGAGGAATAAAGAGGTCATGCCAGAGTATATAGCTCCCAGACTAGCAAACGTATGACCGTAGGGAGAAAGAAGGAAAGTGAACGAAGCATAGTCAACCTGAGAGAGTGAATGAGTGAGCACGACCTTCGTTATGAAAGTCACAAAAGCTATATCATGATGGGAAGGAGAAAAGAAGAAGCAGTAGTCTCATGTGCAAAAGCCTAATCCTGGGACATTTTAAAGAAAAACTTGACGTTCCATCACTCACACTGTGATGGATAACTACTAGGAGTATTCCCACGAGGACACCAGCTGACTCAGTCACAGTCAAAACGAAAAAGAAGCTGCAATGAAAGTCAAGATGAAAGAAAGTAAGCGATACCTTACCCGAGAGAAAGTAATTCAATGTAAGATTATTAAACTTAAAAGATGAATGTACATGAAACTTTGTTGCACTAGTAATAATGCCAAGGGATGCTCAAAAACTGTTTGAAAATAATATTCATAATATTCAATACAAAATTGAAATTTCCTGAAAAACATTAGTTAGCAGGTAATAATCCTGTTTCTCAACTGTAAGTTGTGACAAAACAATAGTCTATAAGTGTGTATTTGGCAAAAAATATAACGAAACACCCATAATTGTCAAATTATTCCATCAAAGTTCAGCAATTTTACTAAATCAAAATATGCTAAAAGTTGCATTATGCCATTATGTGAAACCGATTTGAAGCGTCCTAACTTATGCTATATTATATACAATGTAGATTGAAGCAATTTAAGTAATAATGAGAGGAGTTATCAGTATGTCTAGTTTACTCTTTAGCAAGAACTCACTCAGTCATTGTTTTACGTGAGATTCAGCAATTTTGACGATAAAACCATCATTATCATCGTGATCACAAGTTGAGCTTGCTGGGTTCTCCTTCAACTACCCTCCAAACCACATTTGTATCTTATGGAGAATGATGTTAATACAAGGAAACGAAATGAAGCTCACAGAAGAGTATAAGTAGAGAAAGAGAGGAAGAGGGAAGAGAAAGTCTCAGGGGAGAAGTGGCATTAATCACATTGAGAAAATGGGAGTGAGGAAAGAGTCAGTTGGGAAAGGAGTCGGCATGACAACGACTGTTGGAAGCAGAGAAGAACTGTCTGAAATCTAATAGGAAGCCCAAATTGGCCAGAATTATCATTTGAAGATGCAAAAAGCGAAGGAAAATACGGTTCGCAAGCCGAAATGGGTTTTAATTGTCAGGGGAATTCTAGTCCTCCACCTCAAGAAAGAAGAAAGAACGGAAGGCAGAAGCAAGAGCAGTAAAGATACGAAAGTATTGTGCACTTGCTCAGCTCTGTGGAAAGGAGCATTTTCATACAACTACTATGCACTATATGCTAGTCACTTCTTCACTTCACCCTTTCCATAATGTATTATTATGACTGTATGCATTTTGAACAAAAGTCAAAAACTTTGGCTGCCTTTTTTGTTAAAACAGTTTGCTGTTCTTTCTGACATTTTACTTTATTTTGCTATTTACCACCAGGCATTTTGTCATTGAGTTTAAAAAATAATTTTCTACATTAATTTAAAAATCATCTATTGATACCCATTAGCTTAAAAATCAAAATATGTGCTTTCATGAGTACAAAGCAATGGAAGCAATTGTCTAACCTCTTACCTGTAATAGCCAAATTTTGCAAATTCTTCCCACTCAAAACTTTTTATGTAAATTAATAGGTTTTAAATTAATTGTAGTAAAGTGTTGCATGTTATAGATATTTACGATTTAATAAGCTACAAGGTAGCATTCCACATTAGCATTTTCATATTTTTAGAGAAAGATTCATTTTTAATTGTCTACACTCTACAGTAATTTAAAAACTTTGTCAATTCAGTACCATTGAAGCATTATTCCAATAATTGTGGTAGATATGTAGTGCATCTAGCAAAGAAATTGAGTGGTGGTTTAAAAAAAGGAAAATATAAAAGCCAATAATGCCATTTTATTCTTAAAAATACGGAGCTGACAATAAAATCTGATTAAAAGAGTTAACAAGTTGGAATGAAGTAAATAAAATCTAGGGAATGAGCAATCTTCTTTGTCAGAACAAAACAACAAAAGAGCCATGTAAAACATTGGAAAACTTTTCAAATGTAACTTAAACTTAGGAAAGGGTGAAATGAGAATAAAAATTGTTAACTTTGCCAACAAAATCTAAAGAAAATATTATTAGATAGCGTTTACTCACACTTCATTGTAAACATTTTTTTAAAAATAGTGTTTTGTAAGCCCAAACTTCTGTTTTCATCCCCATTGTCACAATCTCAAATTAAGAAAGAATCTTAATAATACAACAAAGACCAACGTAGACACATATTATACAAAATTTGCAACTTTACAAAACATAGAAGGCAAAGGTAGTCCTAATATAACTACTGCTTCTATATCCACATGAGGAGATGGAAATGGTAGGACGGATAATTGTAGTTTGTTGGTAGTGGTGGAAAGAAGCACATCTTTTTAAAATAATCTTTTGTATAACGAAATAAAGGTCGGGTGAAGAGATGAGATAAAAGAATTGGACAGAAATCTTTGGAGACCTTTCATATAGGTGGCTGCCAAAAGAGAAAAGGAAAGCAAAGAAAAGGATTGTGAAGAGGGCAAAACAAGTGGAGTTAAATGTTACATCACCCCCATCATAAGCCATAATACAACGGCGTCTAGCATCATATAAGGTATGAATATATTTCATATAATATAAAATATGAAAGCGCATAAGAAGACATAATATAAGGATTCCAACGACTAACGTTTAAAAACTCAAGACGATGTTGGCATATTAAGTTATAAAGATATGGAAAGCAAATGAAGTCCCAGCTAATTCAGAAAGTTCAGTGCGACTAAAAGGGCAAAGTAGAAGAAAGAGAAAGGAAGGCTAACGAGTAAAATAGTTATGTATCATTGTACTTCTGCCTTATGAACCGTTCATGTTCTTTCTTCTACTATATCCGAGTATAAGTGGCCATGTATATTTTAAAAGAGGGTAGACAAGACGTTATAATATGCAGTTGTAAAAATGTGCCGAAATGAAATTCGAGATTTAATACTTTTTAGCATTGCCTGGGGAATTATTCCTTTTCCTGGGGACCGACACTCCAATCAACAAAGACTCGAAGAAGATGTAAAAATGAAAGAAATGTGTTGCATCAACAAGGTTCCTCACCACTCTTCAAACTCCTTCATGTCTCTGGGAAATCTGAATGGCACCATTTTAGTTGGAAAACTTTTTTTAAATGAGCAATCTACCAAATAATATTTTCTTTGTTATCCCTCTCCATTTTTAAACCTGGCAAAATACTTATTTTTGTGACAATTGTCAAAAAAGACGAGATGAGTTGTACCTAACTAACGAACTATTTATTCCCTTTGCTGTTCATTTTGTGCCAGTTGAAATAGTGTGTTTCCCCATTTCATTCCGTTTTTTCTTCATAACTTTTGCTAACATCAAAAATTCTTAAAGTTCGATGAGGTACTAAATCTCAAGGAATAAAACTCATTCTGTCTTTGCTTACTCCTACTCCTTTATTGCCTTCTAGAAAAATTTGAAAACTTTACGAAATGAGTAACGCCTTGTAAAATCTAATCATAATCAAAATAATAAGTAATTTTATTTTTCTGCTTCAATTTGCTCTTTTAAGTAGAACAATTGTCAAATACCAATCCTTTTTCTACTCGAGTAATTATGAAAATATGAGACAAAAACTTACAATTTTTGCTATTTAGTTACTTTATAAAATAAGACTTTTCATTGCTATTTAAAGGGAGCTAAGAAAATAACATAATTTTCTTGAGAAGTGTTTACCTAACACGCACCTAACTGTGTTACACCTTTTACTTGTTCTTTTAGTGAATCGATTAATCTGTTGATTACTGGAATCCAATACAATATATGGTATGATGGCTATCTTTTCACTCCTTTTCCGTCCAGTAATGCGCGGTCAACTCTTATGACAGTCTGTTTATTGGATATCATAATTTTCATGTTGCATTCAAAATCCATGTATGACTTTTTTGTGTCTGATTTCTCGTCGCAAAATAAATGAAGAATTTGGATCAAAGGAATACCATTGTGCAATTAACTTGTTTACTCTTTCTTATTTCAAAAGTAAAAGAGAGAAAGCTAACATTTCCAAAGCGTTGAT
>JAANSO010004100.1:0-10474 GCA_036507315.1 Lepidocyrtus fimetarius | reverse complement strand
AAGTAAACTGCTATATGAAGCCAAATTGATAGTGATGATGGTGGTTGTCGCCGTTTCTGTATGTGCACATAATAATCAACCTGCTTCCTACACAAGCTTCGTTTAGTCAAGTACATTTCATACTTTATTTCCCTCTCCCTTTCTGAATCACTCGTCTCACATCTCAGGAACACCAACAAAAGCTATCAAGGAAGAGCACACAGTTCTAATACAGAGCTCTCCTGTATGAATCGTGTTATGTACATAATATATTTTGTTTTGTTCTTTGACGAGAAGAGTTGTATGCTGATCTTGTGCGTACAGTCAAAGGAGTAAACCTAGTGAAAAACATGAAATACATGGGAAAAAGTTTGTTTTTAAAAAACATTTGAGGAATATGCCCTGCTTTCCCTCACTCTTTTTTCTCTTTGCTTGACTAAGAGTCAGCTCTAGTTGAGTTGACAGTCAAGAAGAATCAAGGAACGAGACGGATGGATTGTTGTTGATGATGAAAAAGGAAATAGTTTTTGAGCAAAGTGAGAGAAAAAATCTTTGGAGAGAAAGAAAGGATATTTATATTGTTGTGATCTAACAATACGTTGAACTTTTAGCTGCAGCACGTATTAACAATACGCATACATATAAACAACAGTAAAATCACAGGTATGACCAATAAATGTGCTGTATTTGTTACGTGTTTTGAAACATTACTCCATTACATACCTCAACAAGAAGAGTAAATATTGCAAGAAAAGTGGATTTTTGAAAAAGTTGAATTGAAGTAAATGTGCTCCTTTCAAGTTATATTGTCGGTTTTTCTACAGCAGTGTTTTCAAAAATAAACACAAAAACATTGAAAAAGTTCCCTATTCTTTCTTTTTGGTGAAATGGAAAGGGTTATGTTTAATTCAGTTTTTTAAAATAATTTTTGCCTTAACAGTCAGTCAGTTAAAGTAGACAAAAAACAGGTAAGAAACAAGATTGACGTACTCTAAATAAATAAAAAGCATAAACAAATTTAGAAGGGAAACGTTCACACTTGACTGAATAAAAAAGTAAACAGATAAGTTGTATGATAACCAAAATGCAAAAAAGTGTATTCCAACCAAGCAATCAAAAGCGACTGCTGTCTAGAATAATAATTAAAATTTTAAAAGACAAATGGGATTGAAAAATGTATGTGGAAATCCCTCCATTTTGCCATAATTATTTCATAAATTTGCCACAAAAAGGCACACAAAAATTGTAAAAATTTAACAACAGACAACAACAGAAGTTTATATCAGATTAATTTAGTAAATTTAATATTTGTTTCTCTCAAAACACTGGGATATTTTCACCAATTCGTAGAAATAATTAAAAGAAATGTTATTTCTTGTTTTTGCATCCATTCTGAGCAATTCAAATGCTTACGAGGGTAGTAACCACTTCCATAAAACTTTAAGATCGGCTTCTGTAAGTTTACAGGCAGCCAGTTTAACCATGTTCAAATAAAAATTTGAATGATATTTATTGAAGATTTTTTATTCATTTTACAGATTCCAGAGGATAAAATAGCTTCTTACTAATTAAAATAAAATCTGTGATATAATCCAGTAGTTGGAAATTTATTCAAATAAAATCATTCCAAAATTGTGCTAATTTAAAATTGTGTCAAGTTTTATGTGAAGTTGAATTAACAAACATAAAGAAAATTAGAATGAAGTGAAATTTTGAAAAAGTTATAGTGCCAAGTAGTTCATTAGTCTTCCAGAGAAAGTTAAAATATTTAAAGTGTTTGGATATTTCTTCTGTGGATCATCAAAATGGGCGAATCTCCAATTTTCACGTGCAAAGCCCACGTCTTCCATATTGACCCGGTGACGAAAAAGTCATGGATTTCCGCATCGACTGGCGCGGTCCCCGTATCTTTCTTTTACGACTCCTCCAGGGGTCTTTATCGAATAATCAGTGTAGAAGGAACAAAAGCAGTTATCAACAGTACCGTAACGCCCAGCATGAGTTTTACAAAAACCTCACAGAAGTTTGGCCAGTGGTCTGATGTGAGAGCAAATACAGTTTATGGTTTAGGATTTTTATCGGAAGCAGAGCTGAATCAGGTTTGTTAATTTCTTTAATTTAAAATGCAGTTTATCTAACTTTGTAACATGTATTCATATTGTGAGTAATTACTTTCCATCAACATACAACTTTGAAATGAATAAAGGACAAACCAGTTATTATTTGACCAGTTCATATACATAAACATTATTTGTCTTGTTGTAAGTAATAATAGGACAAAGGGTTAAATTAATTTAGATCCATTTAGTTATTACGACTAAATTAAAATTTATACTTTTGTTTGAATGTGCTTTGCACAGACGTGCTGTTTGAAAGAGTCGTTTGTTTTTGCTTAATGACACGTCCTCTATAAATTAACAATTTTATGACAGCTTGTTCCGAAATTTATTCTTACTTTGTTCTTCCCTTTTTGAACTACTTCCGTGTCATTCTTTCGAATGGATGTATTATTACTAATATCAAAATAATTCTCATTTACAGTTTGCTTTACTTTGAGTGTTCCCCAAGCCACTGTTTTATTTCCAGCCAGAAAGTAAACATATTCATTACTTTCTCTTTGAAGGCTTTGTGGAAAAGATAATGCTCTAAAGATTACATGTATTTTTGCAATATGAAAGGGCATAACTTCTCTTACACTACGTACGTGATGGTGCAAAAGTGTGATAATAATATTACCATTGCCTATGCTTTCAAATCAAGTAGAAGCATCCTTTTCCGAAAGAGAAAGCTTTTAAAAATGTAATAAGACTGGAGGTTGATGGTGTTCATTATCTTCATTTTGAAAAGCTCAAAATATACATCACTGCCATACTGATCACCGCCCTTCAGTCTTTCTCTAATAGCCCATTTCGCTATATTGGCTCTTTCCTTTCTTTTTAATTCATTTATATAGTTCCAGCTTATACTGACGTTATATGGTCCATCCATATATGATCAAAACAAAACAATTCGAGTTAAAAAATGGTAAACGTTATTATAAATTGATGGAATAAATGAATGTGTAAAGTTCACACTGGAAATGGATGACCATTCCTTATTTTTTAGCAAAAAAATCTACTGTTATTTTATTATGTAAGTAACTATTATATAACTCTTTTGCCTCTTAAAGTTGAATGTAATGGAAGAATATTTTCTTATCATGAACGAATAAAATCTTTTGCAAATAACTTTCTGTTCAAATTGGTATGAAAGATAATGTCGATTTTTGTAAATAACGAAATAGCAAAAATCATTTATGGCGAGTTAGCAGATACAGTAATTGGAGGAAACAAGAAAAGTCAAGTCACCAGAACAATTCATTTAATAAGAATAGTCATTTGCCATTTTTGTTGTTTGCGGATCAAGTACATTTTAAATTGAAAAACATTGTTGCCTCCACATTTGAAAATTTATGCATGTACCCCGACCGTTTCAATGTAAAGACTTTTTCTTAAAATTCAGAAAACATAAAAAACAGTGAAGCTATCCCGTAACAATCTTGTAGAACAAATTATCTTCAATCTTAACTGACTTTATCAGAACAAAGGGTGAAAGTTGAGAGCACACTCTCTCCAAACTATTTACTTTTAAAATAAGAACACGTTTTTGACCATTTTTGTTTATATTAAACATTTACACTGTAAAATCACGTTCAAAATGAAATATATCAGCCTATTTACCAATTCATGTAAAGAACAAAGTTTATGCGTAAACTTGCACTATATGGTGCAAAGATTAATCGTTTCTTGCATCTGTTTGGACACTAAAACTGACATTTAGAAAATTAAAAGACGAAGCTTCAGGAATATTTTAAATAGGTAATGCATTTCTCTCTATTCTTTTCATTGTAGAGTAATCTTATTCACTTCATGTGAAAGACTTTAATGCCATAACATGCGGTTCGGAAGGCTATGAGATAGATAATAAAAACCAGTTTATTATTAACTGCTCAAAGTTACATTGTATAACAATGTTTATCTTTTTCATGAGCGCTTTTCTTGATTTAGCATTATGTCGAAAACTTCAACTTTTGTGGAAATGCTGAAATAATAAATAGAAAATACATAGCTTCGGGATATTTCATAGGTGTTTTAGTCGAATTCTTAAGCTTAGAAATATATATAAGATTAAATAAATTCAGCATTTTCTTCAAAGACAAAGTGTATCAAGAAAGTCGCAACAATAGAATTTAGACGACTGCTTAAAACACTTCGTATCCCCAAGTTTTCTTTTCTTTGTCATCTTTTTAAAACTAAATCTTAGCTTTTGGTTTTACGTAGATTTAGCGTTTTTCGCTTTCTCCTCAAGGAACTTATAACTTTATACGGACAATCCTTCCGATGATGTAGCGCTAGTCTTGTTCGTGTTTAGTTTAAAAAGTTTCTTCGCTACTTGTTTAGCCTCGTTCTTTTCTATCGTTTGCACAAGCCCTAAATCAACTTTCTTTTTCTCCGCTATATCTGAAAAGAGATGCAAACATGCACGTCTTCTGCTATTTCTTTTCAAAAGCAGAGCTTTCCAATTTTATTTGGCCTTCTTTCACGGATTTATTTTTGTTTCCTCAAGGGAGGCTAAACAAGTAGAAAATAAAACCACCTTTTCACAAAGTAAAAGGCATCGGAAGAATGAAGCGATTTTCAAACAGTAGCTTTCTGGTAACATAAAATAAAATGAAATACAGGGTCTAAAATGTAGTGCTGATGAAACTCATCGGATAAATCGGATTTCATTCTCGATCGTGATAAAACTTGATATAATTATGTCATTAGTTATGTATTGTACAAATGAAATATCATGCCAAAACTGTGCAAAAATAGGTTTCAGGCCTTGAATCTAACGCTAGCAAAATAAATTGGTAGTTTCACAATCACCAATAGTTGAGCCTTATCCAATCAGGGAATAAACGATTTATTTGCAAAATTTTGGTCTTATGGGTACCGACTATCTGACTAAATAATTACTATCAATTTAGATCAGCAAAATCCGAAGAGATATTTTTGTACAAGAAACATGAAAGGATTTCATCAAGAAGAATACAAACAAATCAAACTGTTTACCACAACGAAATATTTACACTTACGTCAACAAAAAGAAAAGGCGCTGCGAAGAAAGTATAAATAGCATTAAAATAGGCTAGCAGTAAATTATGGCTAGATTTAGGAATGCTTTTAATTAAGCATAATATTGTATACCAACGAATAGAGTATATCTCGAGTAAATAGTACAGGATTGAGAAAGATGATTAGGGTGATAGTGACAACGAAAGCTGGAAAGTTTTTGCAATGACGACAACCAGTTAGACATAATATATAGAACGAAAATCTAATGAGCGTGGCGTAATAATGAGAGCGAGAAACTCACGAGTTAATACGTTTTGGTATTTAGTCGTGTGATGTAGGCAAACATAACTAGATCCTGGAACTTTCACTGTTTCAGTTAAAGATAAATATGCTAGAGGGATTTATTTCCTTGTGGTCCTTTTCTTTCACTCATCCTCATTTATATTATTTAATCCTACTAAAGCTTTCTTGTACTGAGCTCACTCACAATGAGATATATGCAAAACGGCAAAAGTATGATTTAATCCCCCGGTAAAGACATTGAAAGTAGGACATGGGAAATATACTACTCTTGCAAGTTTCAAGCAAAAAATTCATTTTTGCACCAGCTCTTCTTAAACTTAAATTAAACATTTTGCAATTAATTTAATTTACAAAATTAATGCAGCAATATACTTATCAGCGGAAATGTTTGTATTTATGCATGTACCTCATTAAAACCATGTTTCTTTTCTACTCTTGCGTTTTATTTTGTTTGAAGCAAAATTTTAAATGCAAAAGATATTTTATATTTAACTGTCTTATATTAAACGGCATTTTGGAATAAAGATTGAAAACAATCTGCAACTAAACATGTCAGTCAAAATAATGTGCTTTGTAACTTTTCATACTAGTTCATAGAGCAATTCCAAGAGGTCAAAGAAGCTACACGAAGTTCAATGAAACAATCTGGTCAAGGAGGTGGCCCTGTTGCAAATGGAAGTAGCGGAAGAGATCCACCATCCAACATTCCACCGCCAGCCATGATGACTGGCACGTCACCGTATACAACTAGAAATCAAATGTCCGCCGCTGGAACCGGAGGGGCTGGTGAAGATGGAGAACATGTGTTAATAACAAATTCTAATGAAACAAATGCCAACACATTGTTGAAAGGAGTCTCTGTAGCACATCAAAGAAGCCAAAGTCTGTCCGGAGTCCCACCTCCAGGAAGTGTTTCCAATACAGAGAGTCCGAAACATGGGTCCACAGCAGGAAAACCTGACTTGGTTGGACAGTCCCCTGAAACGCAGCTTAAATACGAGAACGAGCGTTTGAGACTAGCCCTTGCACAAAGGTAGGAACTTAACTACGTAATTATGTCCGTTTCCTTTTAAATGCTGTTTGTTTCCTGTCATCATCGTTTTTGGTATTAGTCCCCACAGTTGACAAATCTCTTTCTTTCGTTTTTTCTCGTTCATGACATTTTCAAGACAAAATATTGCACTAAAGTTGTTTTCCGTCAATATGTCAGGGCAATAATTTGATGTCCTGCTTTCTTTAACGACCTGCCCATTATTTTCCCTTAAATAAAAGTAAATAACAAAATATAAAGAATATTACAAGGAAAGTTGTAGTGGGGCTAGCTTGCAACAAAAAGGAAGGAGTTGTTAGTTGATGGCATAACTAATCAAAAGTTTTTTCCTTGTGTACAATATTGGCCAAGATAAAGGAAAGTTTTTCCATTTGAGTTGTAACTAAATTGGCGTTTCCTGTTTTGTTGGTCTCTTTTTTACCTGAGGAAACACTTGCCTCCCACTCCATGACGGGGTATACAATTTTTGTACAATACCTTTGCCAAATAGAACGCTTCATTAGTTTTCTTGCTTCTAAAATCTAAAACTAGGACATTATTTATTACAAGAAATAGAAAAATACGAACACAGAAAAGTTGTTTCGCTCCTAAAGTAAGTTAGACTTATTCTAAATTCCTTCCAGGTATTTTTACTCAGGAAAACCAACATACTTCCACAAAAGTTTAAAACAATAACAGATTCTTTTTTGTTCCAAACAAGTTTTTTAATGTAAGAACTTTTAAAGCTTAAATGTTGGCTTTTAATTGACTTGTGTTGTTTTCAATGTTTAACGGGATTTACTGCTACGTTTATAAGTACTTTAAAAATGAAAACTCTAAATAAAAAAGATTTATTTTCTTAAACAGCTCAGCAAATGCCAAAAAGTGGGAGGTGGAGTTATCAACGCTGAAATCAAATAATGCTAGACTGACAGCAGCTCTTCAGGAAAGTACAGCCAATGTCGAGGAATGGAAAAAGCAGTTACAAGCGTACAAAGAAGAAAATCAACGGTTAAAACAGAGAGCGTTAGAAGCAGAAGCAGCGAGAGGAAATGCTGATGCAGCTGCCGAGCTCAGAAAAGAAATTGGCCTAATGAGGGAGAAAGCTGACTTCTTTGCACAACAAGTAAAAACGAAAGATGATGAAATCAAAGTTCTCAAGGATAAATGTGGCACCGGAGATTCAAAGGTAAATGCCTAATTACGTAAATTATTTTTGTTTACTCTGATGAGAAAGAGTTGACAATGACATTACTTTTAGTTATAGATTTTGCCTTGTTTTAAAAAACTGACAATTTTCCTTTTTTTTCTCTGAATCAACAGCAGGATGGAGAAAATATTCGTGTAACTCTTCACCAGGTTCAGGCTCAGTTGGATGCTGCTTTAGGTGCACAAGATTCCCAACGACGTGTTCTTGAAGCTATTAATACACAATTAGCAGACAAAATTCAAGATCTTGCCTCAATTCATAGTGAAATTAATACTGCTTTGCAGTCGTAAAAGCGATTGCTTAATTTATGTTTAATTAATTTTTAAAAAATCCAAAAACGTAACATATTTATTTCAGTAATATAACAATGACAGCTGTATTAATACAAATTAGTCTTAAGGTATTTGTACATATTAACTTCTTTCACTTTAAACTTGTACAGAAAATTGTACAGTTTCTTCCATTTGGCAGCGATTTGATTTACTACGTACACGCAGATACATTACCTACATAATACATGGGGAAAGACGAAAGTTTAGGTAAATTAAAAGGTATAAAGTGATTATGAAACTCTTTACTTTTACACATTCCGTAATTTTTTTGGCTTAAATCAAGCAACTTTTGGCCACCGAAAAATTAATTTACATTATATTTTAATGCTTTAAATCAAATGTTAATCTCAACTACTAAATATTGAAACAAAGAAACTAATTATTTAAATGACGGAAAAGAAACCCAAAAAATTCAAACTCTCAGTACAGAAAACTATACGCATAAATTAATCAAATCAGTTTTGCATCTTGAGTGAAAATTTGTTTTAAAGGAAGCAAGAAAAACGCAACAAATTTATTATTCAAAATTAACTTATATACCTCAGAAACACAGATAACTAAATAATTTGTTGGTTATTTAATCTCAGATTCCGGGATTTTGTCAAGTTGATTGTCAATTAAATGTGTAACCAAATATTTGAATTTCAGGCAAAAAAGATAATTTATTCTCATATTCCTATTATTGTTTACTATTTTTCACTCATTTAGCAAGGATTAGAACTGAAAGCTCGAAGTTACACATTACTTTCCAAAAGAAATGATTCCGTTGACACATCCTCCTCATTTATTAGGCAATTGGACCAGAAAACAAGATTACGTAATGCTAGGCACTTTTCTGTGATGTGATTATATACCAAACAGCATAAAATAGTTTAGACTAAATGCCAAATATTTATTTGACGCAAAGTGTGTTCCAGTTTTTTTAAAAAATTGTTACTAACACAGAATCTCCTTCCTGGTTCATGTAAATATCATTTCGTTATTTTTAATTCTGAAAAAGCTAACAAATGATTGTTGTTTGACTTTATGGTTTCCGTAAAAAAGATTTCACGATGTTTTTAGATATTGAACTAATTTTACTGTAAAAATGAATGCATTCCATCTCAAAATGCGATTTACAATATCCAATTACGCTGAAGTAGTCGTATAAATATTGTTATAAGGTTTCTCATTTTAAGCCCGTTGACTCTACTGTAATAAATGAACTCTATAGATGCATCCTATATGAGTTCAGATTGAAATTATGCAGTCCAGTGTTAAAATTAATCTAAACGCGTAAATTATCATCTTGACTAAGAAAAGTGTGAACAAGTTTTTATTTGATATTTTTTGTATTTATTAATATTTAATTTGATTTATATATCAAAATATTATGATGAGTGTGTCGTGCCAAAGTTATCCTTACAATAATGTAACGATATGTTAAAACACTTCATTTTCGTATTTCTTCATTACACATATGAGTAAACTATAAAGACTTTACTTGAACTGTCATTCTGCGTACCTAGTAAATTCCAATTTCAAGCTGCAAGTAAGCCTTTTTTCAGAATAGCTCCCCGCGATAACTTATCGGGTTTTAATTTATGAATAAACGCAGTATATTCCAAAATACTACATTTTAAAGTCGAGGGTTGTGCAATTTTAAATCAGACAAGTTAGCAAAGTAAGCCTTTGATTAAATGAACTTGAATAATGTTAAATAACTTTTCAAAACCATCATTTCTTGCGTTAAACATCTTTGTGGGGGAGAAATCAATTGAGCATGTAATTTATAAGTAATTAAGTCATTGGTTGTTTAATCCAAAAAAGCTTCAAGAATTATTGAAAGTTTAAAAGCAGGAAACAATGCAGTATTCGGGATTAATTGGAGGAAATTAATGTTTAATAACTTTTCTAAATGACTGAAAGTCCAGCAATACACTATAAGCTTTCAAAGTAATTTAATTTCTTCGTTAAATTTAATACGGCTTTTTTAGCCTCGTAGATTTAATTACTATCTGTTACAGTTAAAGTGCATTTAAGCAGCAACAACCATTTAGCTCAAATTTATTGTACGTATATCGTTCTTGCAAAGCTATTTAGTATACTGATTTATTCTGCTATAAATAATCTTACTATTTAACGCGCTGCTGATCTAGTGTCAGAAAATTAGAGGACAAAGACAGTTTTTAAATGAACAAACTTTCATGTCATAATGATAGAACGTTTGCTTTCAATCAAGCTATAGCTACTGAATTGCCATATAATATGAAGTTGTGAAATGTTTTAATTGTGAATTTTTAAGACAAAGTGTGTGCTGTGGTAAAATGACCATATACAATACAAGACGTTTGTTATTTATTAACATGCATACCTGATTTTATTAATTTTTTATTTAAGGTTGAGTTAGTGCTGGAATTAACTTTTTCCTGCAACAGCTTATTATCAATACGACAAATCATACAATGTTCAGATTTAATTAATATATTTTAAAACTTTTTATTTATTTTTTGTAATTTGTTATTTTTTAATGACACAAAAG
>JAANSO010004099.1:0-10475 GCA_036507315.1 Lepidocyrtus fimetarius | reverse complement strand
TCCTTTGGACAGACATAGTGATGAACTCATCGAAAGAATCCAACTGCTGCCGGACCAACCCCTTTTCTTCAAAATAGGCGTTAATAACAATCCAGCAGGCTTCCTGCCACAACTCTTCCGAAGTCCCCTCATCGTCAATGTCTGCAAATAAATGAATAATTAAATTTTACAAATTTCCCGTTAAATTTAATTTTCCCATTGTCAAAATGACAAATTTCAAGCACATTTTAATTCATACCTTCATCTGGTTCATACATCCTTCAAAAAACAAGAGCACCGCCGGTATAAACCGACGATGTCTGTCTAAAAAATTAAAATTTACCACTTAACAAAAATTTTGTTCAATATTTAAATAAATTTTCGCATTCAACGGATTAATTGTTAATTAAAATTAAATTAATTAAAAAGTTAAATTTTGGAAGAGGGAAAGTTGTTAGCCACCGTCCTTCCTTGTTAGCCACAATTTCGGCAATGAAAGAAAGGACGGAAACCGAATGAAACGAAAAAGGATAGGAAAACAGTTGAATGAATGCTGGCATCCACTTTCTTCCTATCCTGTTTATGTTTAAGGCACGTGCATGCATTGCACAGTGCATTTAAAAATGATGCATGGGCACGAGCACAGCGGGAAATTCAAATCTGTGTTTACTTTCGTCTGAAAAAACTTTTGGGATTTGAAGCTCGGACTTGTTCATCATCTGACTCTGGTTTTGTTGACTGAAATTGTGAAGAGATAAGATAATCAATCAAAGTTGAGTGATTGATTGATGATTGATTAAGTGATTGATTTTCAAAAAGATGTCATCCGACGAGAAAGAAAGTTTTGAAATTACAGACTACGATTTGGAAACGGAATTCAATCCAAACCGGTATCGAAAGCAGAGCAAAAATCAAAAGATTTATGGTGAGAATATTTAAAATGCAAAATTAACTCATAAATTAATTATTTAATTAAGAAACCTATGAAATTAGGTAATTATGCCGGTGGTTTTAATATTTCTGACTGTTTGAATAGGTATTTTTGGTGCTGATAGTGACAGTTGACTCGGAGCGCCCTGGATTTGGAGGAGGTTCCAAGAAATCTTTCAAATCTGGATTTAGTGGGGGTGGCGGAGTAGCATTTGTTTCGGCAGGTGTTCAAAAACCCCAGTCGAGCAAGGATGATGAAAAAGAAGAGCCGGAAGATGATGAACGCACTAAAGACATACCGGTCACGGACTCTTCCAGGTAAAAGTCATCTTGAAGTCAATGTTTAAGCTATTTATTGTTTTAGTTTGAGTTTTGGTTGTGATTTTAATGTTAAAATATTATATTACAGTGAGGAAGAGATACAAATCATGCCTTCAAGTTCGCGTTCGAAAAAGGATATTCGGATAGATCAAATTGCCGGTTTGAGGAGACAGGGTGGTGGGAAGTCGGTGAAAGGCTTTGAGGATTATGGAGTGGCTGCTAAAATGATGGAGAAAATGGGGTTCCAACCTGGGAAAGGTTTGGGTAAAAATCTTCAAGGGATAAGTGCCCCACTTCAAGCCCATGTTAGAAAGGGCAGAGGAGCTATAGGTGCGTATGGAAAAGAAAAATCAACTGCTCCTGCGGCTGATCTCGTGGAAACTGCTGCTGCTAAAGAAAAACCAAAATCGGAGAAGCAAGTTACTCCAAGAGAAAGTAAATGGCAAAAATCCGGTAAGACGAAGCAAAAGGTGGAGTATAAATACATGACTGCGGAAGAAGTTCTTCAACAAAAGCAGATACGCGTTCGTCCTGATGCGGGTCATTTAGCGAAAGTAAAAGTAATCGATTTAACTGGACCCGAACAAAGAATATTCAGCGGATATCATGGAATTTCTGCAGGACAGCAAAGGCCAGAGGATGAATGGGATGATAAATCTTCAGAGGAAGAAGAGAAGGAAAGAAAAATTCAAATAGGAAAATCAGTGTTTGATATGCCTGAACTTCTTCATAACATTGACCTATTAAAAGATTCATGTGAACAGGACATTTTTAAAAATGAAAGGAAAGGAAAATATGCCGCCGATCGCAAAGTTGCCATTCAGGAAGAATCTATTCAATTGAAGAAAACTATTGAAAAAGAAGATAATATGATTGAATCGTTGGAAGGTTTGATTGGTGATATTAAGCTACTCACGGATCAAGAAAACCTAAGCAATGAATCTGCATATTATACATTGGGAAAGCTGAAGAGGGATCACTCCGAGGAATGGGAATTGTATCAATTATACCTTTTAGTACCTGCAGTCGCTATTCCCATTATTAAGGAGGAGCTAAAATCGTGGAATGTATTGGATACGCCCCAGAAGCCTGTGCAATTACTAAATGATTGGGCGACGCTTCTTGGAGGTCGGACGGAGCAATTTGAATTAATTTTGTGGGAAGCGTGGATGCCTTCAATAAGACAGGCTAGTTTATCTTGGAATGTAAAAGATCCTAAGAAAATGTTGAATGTAATAGACTTTTGGAAGCCAATGTTGCCACCGTGGATGCTATTGAATTTGGAAGATCAGATATTAATGCCAAGAATAAATCAAGCAGTCGAAGATTGGGATCCACTTTCGGATGAGATACCTATTCATTCATGGATTCATCCTTGGTTACCACTACTTGGTGCGAAACTTGAAATCGTCTACCCAACAATACGACGGAAACTATCTAATGCACTACAAAAATGGCACCCTAGCGACTTGTCGGGCAAACAGATACTGGAGCCATGGGTTCCAGTTTTCAGCAAGGGTTCAATGGAAACGTTCCTTATTAAAAACATCGTACCAAAACTGCAAATCGTTATGCATGAACTAGTTATTCACCCAACGTGTCAAATCATGGAACCGTGGAATTGGGTAATGAAATGGACCGATCTCCTTCCTAGCAAATCTATTGTTGGAATTTTGGAAGTAGCGTTTTTCCCAAGATGGCTTCAATTTTTAATGATATGGCTGAACCAATTTCCAAATTTTGAAGAAGTCCAGAATTGGTATACCTGGTGGCGTGCTCAGTTTCAAGAACCACTGATGAGCGATCCTGTAGTAGTTCAGAACCTGCAGAAAGCTTTGGAAATGATTGGAACAGCATTGCAATGCCCAGGCCAACCAATGGATTTCTCGTTTATTATAAATCGTCCCACACAGCAACAACCTCCTCAACCACAACCCATTCAACAGCCACCACAACAACCTACAATGACTCCTGAACTTATGGCGGATGCACTTAGAATGACCTCACAAATACCACAGGGTTTCAGAGATTTAGTCCGTTTGAAATGCGAAGAAATGGGAATTATGTTCTTTTCCTGTTGCCAACAGACTATTCGAAGGAAAGCAAGTTTATAAATGTGGAAATCTTTTCATATATATTAGTGCAAATGTAATTTACGCACAAGTTGAAGGAAGAAATTGGGTACCTGTCTCACTACAACAGTTACTACAAGCAGCGACTGGAGTATCATGAGAAAACAATTCGGATTAACTTAACTACAATTGTATTGTATTTAGCATTTTATTTTTGTAAATCATACATTTGCATAAATATATCGTTAAAAAGCGTAAATTAAATTAATTGGCAATATTTGTAGAGTATCTTAACTTTTAATTACAAATGTTTTAATTTGAGAACAATAAATTGACTAGATTTTTATATCAAATAAAGTTATGAAAGTGGAAGAAATATTAAAACTGATTTAGTTTAGTAACAATTACAAGTCTCAGACATTGATCGAATCCTGTACATATTGCAAGCCCAAGTTTATCTGGACTCCAATCAAATGATGATAGTGGCTGGCTTGCCAAAGTCATATTTTGAAGTAGGTCAACATTTCCCATCACTCCTAAATCGAGTCCTGTATCTAGCTCTTTTTTCACACGGCATTCTGGATAATTGCTACAATATTTCATCAAAATAGTTAGTCAATTCCTGATTTCTGGATTAGGAAAAAATGCTTTTGATACACTTACTATTTCCATAAGCACAAGGCTCCATTTCCTCCTGTCGTCATGAATATATCCCGATTCTGTGGAAGGTGACGTCCCATCCACACAGTAGACTTGTGTGCCTTTTCTGTCAAGAATGAAAACCCCTTCGTTGGATGTAAGGTTCGGCAGTCGTACACGTGAAACTTGGACTCTAAGGTTGTTGCCAATAGCTTATTCATTGGTAATATCTTTTCGATCAAATTCTAGGCTGCACACACCATTCTTGAGATTTTTTGACCATAGTATGGAGCTTTGACGAAGGTCAAACAGTCTGACATCTCCGTTATCGTAACCACAACAGACCACCCTTTCGTAATTGTCATATGAATTTCCTAAAAAGAAAATTGGCTCAATTGTAACGATTTTAAACCCAACCTTAAACTCTTTACCATCCCATCAGTGCTTCATTATAGTAATAGCTTACTATAGCTTACCGAACGCAACCGTCCAACAATCTCGTTTCTGTTCCCCTTCCTCCGGTTTTATTATTACTACTGGCTTCTCCTTTTGTCGCACATCCCAAACTTTCACTGTCCCTGAATTAATAACAGGTGCAATTAAGACATATAAAATATTTACTAAAGCTATAAAGTGCTAGGCCATACCATCTCTACTTCCAGTGACCACCTCAGGAGGGCCAATTTTGGTTGACGTTCCTCCAAGAGAATCCATACAGTTAATGATTTCATCATGAGCTCTTACTTCATAAGTTTTCTTTGTGGTATCCAAATCCCTGTAAAAAGTGAATGTTTCTTAAAAATAATTTCAAATATACCAAAACTGAAAATTGCTGACATGCTACTACCATAATTCAAGATTTTCCGTTGAAATCCCCACAAGCCAGCAACTTCCTCCCAACTGGAGAAATCCCAAATGAGGAGCATTTAATTGATGCCCCAGTTTCAATCTGCCAGAAAGATATTAATCAGAATTGTAACTAATACATACGATACTTAATGATGATACGTTAGAGTAAAATACTTACTTTACAAATAGACTTTACATCCGTGGAGCAAATTTCAAACAATTCAATAGTACCAGTTCCTCTGGGCTGGCTTCCGACAACAGTAAACTTGGCAGTTTTAGGTATCCATTTGTCAGTCAAAAAGAGTGTAGTTTAGGGACTTTTCAACATGGCAAATTATCTGAGGCTTATCCATTTTAATGTCAATCAGTTGAGGTACGGAGCCTAAAGAGTTTTGATAATATACAAGTTCAGAAAACTGTTAAGGCACTTAAGATAAGGACGGACAAGGAGGATACGTCTTGATAAGCCCGTTTCTTAGCTTTAAAAATAATTACAAATCTTTCCCGGAAACTCTCATCGTTGTGACAGTGATTTCAATTCTTATGGAAGTTTAAAAGTGGTACATAAGACAAAAAGAAAGAGTTCAGATTTGTCTGAGGTTCAGAGTGACTGAAAAATACTCCAATAATTAAACTAATTGCAATTAAACTAAACTAAAAAAACAATGATTTAACTCCTCATTGTCATTACCTTCAAAATATAAACATGTGATTTGGTAAAATGCTGAGAATCCTTTTTTCATGCACTATTTTTTACGCAAAAACAAGAAAGCATGCTTGCTTGATGCACGTTTTTCAAAGAGAAATTTGGATATGGGATCATCTGTGTGTGCCTTCTCATAAATTTGTACTTGTGTAAATTTGTGACAAATCATTTAAAATTATTTAATTGTTCTAATTAGATTTATTCAATTAAAATCTATTTTATTTGAATTATCTACCCATAAATAGCAGAGCAATAACACCCTTAGACCTTAAAATTAAACTTCTGTTAAGTTTTTAAATTATTGTAGCAATAATGGAATATGAAGAGAGTGAATCCAGTTCTTCAGAACCTGAACAAGAATCTTCAATCAGTGACAATGAGGAAGTGGAGGAGGAAGAGTCTGAAGATGAAGAAATGGATGAAAGGGTATAAATTATAAACTCAAGTTTGATCGATAAGCATTTTTTGTTTGTAGCTTTGTCAATAAAAGGCTTTTTTAATCATTCTAATTTCGCTTAAGACTGCCTTGAGGAAGCAACTGAAGGATCTCTCTTTTGAGGAGTTGGAGGCGTTGAAGCAAAAAATGGGACTTAAGGAATTCAATGAAGCAATGTTTGGAAGTCAGAAAACCAAGACGAGTCCGAAGAAGCCTTTAGATAAGGGCAAGAAGGATTATAGGAGAGGGAACAAGAGTAAAAACGATGCTCCTGAGGAAATATCTTCCAAACGGAGAGTTCCAAAGCTGCGCCAAGTTGTAGAAGTTGCAAAAAGTACCCGAAGGGATCCTAGATTTGATAAAGCATGTGGGGAGTTTAGTGATCAGGTAAATAATTTTGTTACAATTTAATTGTTACTTTTTATTTGATCAGAGTCATTATATTAAAGTCGTTTCACTTAAAATAGCTTTGGAGTACAGATTACCAATTTATTCGAGATAAACAAAAGGAGGAAGCGGAAGAGCTGAAACAAAAATTAAAATTAGAAACAGACAAGAAGACAAAACGGGAAATGAGGAAATTTATTCAACGGGTAAGCGACAAAGAGAAAGATTTAGTTGCTAAAAAGAGAGAATGGGAGAAGAAGCGAGAACATATTGAGGAGAATCGTAAGCGAGTTGCTGAAGGAAAGAACCCGTACTACATGAAGCAATGTAAGACATAATTATAATTATTTTATTAATTTTTTGTAATATTTTGTACTTAACTTTTTAAAAAATATGTTTTGAATTTGTTAAATAGCTACAAAGAAACTGTTGGAGCTTACTGAGAAATATGAAGAACTGAAGTCTACTGGTCGACTTGAGAAATACTTGAAGAAGAAGAGAAAGAAGAATGCAGTTCGTGACAGGAAATCTTTAAAGTGATGCGGACATTGTGAAAAATAATTTTAATTTCTTCATTATAAATATAATTTTCACGAAAATGTTTTTATTAAAACGGTAAATAAATACTTAAAATATATTTCAATATAATCCACAACGTTAAGGGCACTTGTACTAATTTTGGTAACATAAACTGCAAAAAGTCACTTATTTGCAAAAATATTTTTAAACTCGTGTTTAAAGCTTTATGTCAAAATCTAAAATCAACTCACACAACCGAAATAAATACTGGTCATTTACAAAGTTATCCTGCTTATTTAAGCCAATTCACCATCACCGGATAGAATTTTTAATTGCTAAAAACTAAACTGACGCCAGTCAATCTTTCGCCTTTCTGCCGACCATTCCCAGAGGAGCAAATCCAGTTTTTGTAGGAGGAGGATTCAACTTGGATGCCAAGTAAGTAAAAGGGGATACTAAAGAAGAGCGTTCTGCAATGGATACTTCAAAATGTCGGATTTTCTCCCGAGTGGCCCAACTCACTGCAAAGGACGGGTCCACTTGTCGCTTTTCATCCCGTCTTCCAGCAATTGCTACCACCACTGCAGCAATCTAAACAACAAAAATAACTTTAATAAACACCTTCAGTCAATTCCGTTACGAAACATTTGACTTAAATGCTGCATACCTCTCTTTTTTCTCTATTTTTGTCAATATCTTTCTTTAACAGGTCAATAATTTCGAATGATTGTCTACTGTTTACAGCGTATACCAGTACAAAAGCATCTGCCAATGAGTGGTAGTGTTTTGGAACGGAAACTTCGTGATTGGTGTCATGTAAGGAAATCTTTCTTTAACAGATCAATAATTTCAAATGATTGTCTACTGTTTACAGCGTATACCAGTACAAAAGCATCTGCCAATGAGTGGTAGTGTTTTGGAACGGAAACTTCGTGATTAGTGTCATGTAACGAAAACCCTTCCGTGTCATAAAATCTTATCATTTCCCGTGTCCCACGGTCTGTATCTACAACTGCTGCATAAATGTCTTCTATTGTTGGATGGATGTCCTAATTCACACATTATTATTCATATGTAATTAGTATGTAGGTAATTAGAGCTATATTTAACGGTTATAAAAGTACAACTTAAATTTACCTGCTGCTCAAAATTCCCGTAAATTAACTGCTCCAAAAGGGTTGTTTTTCCAACACCTAGAACAATTAATTAAAAAATACATGTATTCACAAAATTTTAATTATTTTATAGCTTGAGACGGTTTTAATTAACTTACCTTTCATTCCAACAACAACAACTTTATTGGCTTTTCCCATTTTTTAAAAATCACTTCAGAAATGATTCCTTATATCTGCGATCTCCGTCTTAATCCTTAATCACTGATATTTAATTGTGAAATTTTGTTGGTCAGAAGTTAATTTCAGAGACAGTTAAATTAATTACGTTTAAAATTAAGTATGACAGCTTAAAAAAGCTTTGCAGCTGATAGCGAGCGAATCTGTTGTGGTGAACCTGTCAAAAAACTGCAAAAAGGGAAGAAAGAAGGGCAAAACTGCCAATGCAAGGCCAAGCCAAGTGCATTACAGATTGAAAGCTGCTTTGTTTCTGTATGAAAATCTGAAGCGTTTTTTAATATCTAATTTTGATTTATCAGATATTTTAAACTTAATTATACCTAACTAATGATTAATTAAAGTTAATTCAAGTCTTCAAAGCCAGAGATTTTCTTTGGTGTAGTAAACAGTCCTACTTCGACTAGCATCTGAAGTATAATTAGAACCAAAATAAGCGTATCCATTACTATCAAGAAATAATTCTCCTGCACGGTTCACAATGAAGCGGTTAAGTCCTTCATTTCTCTCCATAACTGCGTCCACAAGAGCCACAAATTTCCTGTCGACTTTATTCTAACTGACGGAATATGTTTGGGGCTTCAATTTTTAAAATATTTTTTAAGAATCTGTAGATAAACAGTCTTGGAGTTGTGCCAGTGTCCATGTGATGCAACACCTGAAAATACAAATTTTGCAATTATCCTCAGTAATTGCAAAATGAATTATATTTTTCTGTAGTAAAATACATCTAGGTAAACTCCAAGTTGTACCCGAGCCCTCCAGTCAAATAGGAATATGGATGGGAGAAAATATAAATTGTATATTTGTACAAAAACGGACAGTGTGTCTTCAAAATTTTCATTCAAACAAATATTAAACTCGTCGTTAATTCCAAGAGCGTATCCAAAAACGGCCCAAGCATGAACGAATCCTTCCAGCTCTTCCTTAGTTACTTGAGTGATGCCTAATTCTCTATGAAATATTACAGGAAGTCCAGCAAAAGCAAACTGTGTCATAGCCAACGAGAATTGGCTCACTGGAAGACCCTTATGAACGTCCCAGTTAGGAAAGTGCCTTCTATTTTCAGGAATAATTGAAGAACGCTTGTCTGTCTCCAAAGCATCCCAAAATTTGTCATCAAAGACAATACTGAGGTTATTTCTCTCCTTCCAAATGTCTTGAAGTATTTCCACTCGTTTTGCCTCCAAAGTGGTTTCTTTTAATTTAACATGCACCTTAACAGCTCCGTCTAAATGTAGCCTTCGAACTGTACTTAAACTATTTAACATTATTTCCCTTTCCACTGGATCATTTAGGGAGTTCCGATACCATAAATTTATTTGCGTTGCGGTTGCCACATGACGCTTAATTCCGCTGATAAGCGTTCTAGTGGAACCAGTTGTAAGAAGTACATCTTTAATGTCAGGAATGTAATTTTCAAAGAGAAGGGCAAATAAATGGCTAAATCCGATGTAGCCAATGTTCTTCACAACAAATCTTTGGCCTGTTGAAAACAAAGTGGTGTTGACCCAGCTTGGAATCAGGTTTGGAACTTCTGATGTTCCAGGAACCTTCCTACCAGTCAACAAACAGTGAGCTATCCAACAAATCATAAAACTGTAGTTAAATATAACATAACTAACAAGTGCATAATTTAGATCATCTAAATTAGATGAGATTCTCAACTTACCCCATAAATTTTGTTCAATAAGATAAGCTCTATTTTTGCCAAAACTGAAGCATCGTCTATCATTTATCCATGATTTGTTTTCACTAACTTTAACTTCATCGGTGTATCCTCCAAATGTGGACGTTAATAAAAGAAGAAAAACAAAAATTGAAAAGAAATTCAATCTCGTTTTATGCTCGAGAAATCTATTACATGTCGAAGTGATATCCATGATCAATCTTAACGATCGATCACTGCTCGGAGGGTTTTTAAAAATTTAAGTCGACTATCTCAATATTCCTAAACCCATCGCTTATAATTAATGTACAATATTGACCAATAAATTAGCCAAATACTTGAAAACGATATTATTCAAAACGAAAACTTAAGCTAGGTAATTAAATTAAGTTTGGGAAACTTTGGCCTAATAAGGCTTATTCGACTTCAAAATCTTATCACAATGGTCCAATCACTTATGGAATATTTTGCACTACTGCGGCACTAGCAGAAGTAGCTTATCAAAAAATTTGTAAAATCTATACTAGCGACTGTGCCAGTCAACACCGTTAAATAGGTAAAGAGAATACTTTGTTAATTAATTAGTCAATGACAAGATAATAAACACAGTTTGAAGGAT
>JAANSO010004098.1:0-10478 GCA_036507315.1 Lepidocyrtus fimetarius | reverse complement strand
TTCTTAAGTATAACTCAAAATAGAGAAAAACAGAAACTTACAATAATGGCAAATGAGAATCTAGAATGAAATCCACATTAATCGTTCGAGGTTTCATTCCAATTAGAATTGATACCACTACTGTCACAGTAAACAAACATTTTTGACGTGACATTGCCTTCAATTGTGCTTTACCAGACAGACCTAATAAAAAGGTGGATATTATTTACCTATCAAATTATTAATTAATAAAAAGCTTTAATACAAAACGTAAATATGTTGGATTTTAATTAAAATTTTTATCAAGTGTTTTCGGATTGAATCCTTATAACAAACATAATTTTGAAAGTGACTTACTTAAGTTAAGTAAGTAACAGTATGAATATGTAATGAATCATTTGCATAACCTGATTGATATTAAGCATGTTTGTCTAGCATATTTGAATCAGCCAAAAAAAACTTTAAGATAACTTGATGTAAGTAACGTATAGCATTAAAATAGACCGACCTATACTAGGCTCGTTATGTTATGTGATAAATGAAAGGTTAATTTTGTTGAAACTTTCACCAATTTAGTAGATGGACCACATCATTCTAGAGTCCGTTATCATCGAAAGCAGACAAGAAGAGAAACGATGGGAAGGAAAACTCCTTCTCACTAGCATTGTTCCTTAGAGTTTCCAGACAGAGCAATAAGTGTACTGTTCTGAACGAAATGTGGTGACTCGCCTGAGTGAACAAGATCGGTATCATTCATCGCCAAGTGTCTTCTATGTTCTTGGTGAAAACTGGAGTAGGTCTTTTGCAGCCTTCTAGAAACATTCTTGCCGCAACAAAATTTTGCATATGTATCTTTCAGAAATAATATAATGTTCTTATTGAACTATTTAACCTTTGTCAAGAACAGGAAAGGAGCTCCTTTTTCACGCTGGGTGAAAACATGCTGATAGGCTTATTCATACAAAACATATCAAAACGCTGCTAGTTTTACCTTAGATTGCCTCTTCCCGGCTATAATATGCTCACTTCCTTCATTATTATTTCAATCTAGTGGACCGCAGGAAGTCAGTGTAAAGTATTTAAATTGCCTTAATCATGCAAATGAATGCGAGACACTTGTTTGGCTGAGCCATAGGGAAAGAAAAGCTCTGATAACACATTCTAAATCTTTTTCATATAGAAAAGAAGAATGAAAGAGCTGCTTTTTAGCCAGAATATCTCTTTTTGGTTTTCAATGCAAAACTTTACGTCTGAACTTCTTTTCCGTTGCGCTTTATTAGCAAAATAAATTCTTTTTTATTCCGAAACGAGAGAGGAAAATGCACAGAAGGCCAGGAAATATTTTAATGCAAACTGGCTTTTATTAGAATTAAATGCACGCATTTTTGGAAGGAATGTACATGCTAACTGTTAAACAGTTTCAACCTGATTATGCAAGCAAACGGCAACGCCAACGCTCTATTTGATTGTGAGTGCAAACACTTGCTTTCAAAGAAGAAAATTCAAATTGAACTATAAATAGGTTTGTTTATGCTTATGCAGCAAAAATGGGAAATGTTGGTTGGAGAAAACTCTCCAATGCAATATAAAAAGAAATAATGCAGTAACTTTAATTATTGAAAGAACCAGCAACATAGCATAAAAGCAGTACGCGTTATCTTCCAAAAAAACTGCTTTCTGTAATGCAAAAGTATTTTTAGTATTTAGAAAGAGCTTAAACCGGTAAAATATTTGGCGTGAGCAATATCATTATACTGAATATTGAGGTACATTTAATCGGGCTACACATTTATGATTATGATGATGAGCTTTTCAGGAACTGTAATTCTGTTAAGTTTGCTAATTTGGCCATGAATACTTCAAATGCGCTAATGTGGTAGGGCTTGATGAAGGCTTTCATGATGCAAAGAGAAAATATTTTTGTTGAAAATCAACACAACAGCAAAAACTCAAAAACATCAACAACAAAAATAGTTCACAAAGCTAAAATCGTAGGTAGAATAATGGAGAGTAGGCCTAAAAAGAATTCTTTTAAACAGCCATAAATAAGCCATGAAAAGCTCGCATGCCCACATAATATAAGCTAGAAAGAAGAGAAAACGTGTGATTACTTACCATCCAATTAGTTGGAATGATATTTTCTTGAAACCGTTGTAGATCGTAAATAAGCTGCAAGACGAAACAGGGTCGAACCAAGTGAGAGGTATCGTTCGTTCATGTAAAGCCAAGACACGGTTTTATATGGGCTGTAAAAGTCTCATTCAAAAGTTATTTCCTTGCTATTATTTTAACCGTATGCCTGCGGAAATTATTCCAAGTTCTTATAGTTAGCTATTCAATTACATATTCACAAAACGGAAGGAAATTGTGTGCAACAGATATACTCCCTTGTTTTGATGAGTCTTGTCTGATGTTGTAGAACTAATCTCTCAAGGGAGATGTTACTACATGCACAGAATGATTTACGTAGCGTTCTCATAAACACGATGTAGTTATTGCACAGTGCTATGATCACTGACAGCAATGCTATATTACGATGATTGAAGTTGGGTAGAAAAAAGGGGAAAGTTTTTAATGGATAGCTTTTTTTAAATTGCTGTATTTTTAAATAAAAATCCGATCCACGTGGGCGAATTTCTCTTTGTATTTTAAATTCTGCGGAGGAAAGCTGATTACTTGGGGTTTTGTTCAATACGTTCAAGAAAGAAAGATTTATTAGGCTATCAGAATGACTCAATTTCCGCTTTTAATAATGCTATCAACCTCAATACCCAAACCAACTTTGACACAAAGTCAGACTTTCACTTTACAGCTATAAAATTGATAAAGCTGGAACAACAAAGCGTACCTAAAACAGTAAACAAGTCACTTGGTTGCAGTCAGAGTGTCTATGTTGCAAGTTGCCCTGCTAACTCACTTTTACAGTTCACTTAATCTATCTAAATATTCCTAACCTAAAAGTTTTTATTTTTTAGCGCTATATTGTTTTAAGTTGTTAATGTTTAGAGGGATAAGGATATTTTTGGTAATTTTTCTGGAGTTGAATGAATGACATAAATCCGGATAAGAGACACCATACAATATATTGTCTTTAACGCGTAAATATTAAACGACTTTGTTAAAGGAAAATAATAATTTAAAACTAGATAAGAGGATAAACTATTTAAAAAGAAAGAGAAGACAAAAAAACTTGCACTTGATGTCTTTGTTCATCTTTGTACGTATATTATTTTCTCTCTAAAATCTTGTGTGATGTCTCTCAACCGAGGAGTTGTCTGGAACTGAAGTTGTTGACGATGAGCGTACCAGGGGAAAGTCTTCTTGTCTACAGTTTTAAGGAGAAAGTAAAAAAGCCTGCAAAGCAACTACCAACACCAACAAACCGAGTGGGTTTCCACTATGCATGATTCAAATATAAAATGTTGGCTGAAATTTACGAGAGAAAAGCAAAAAGGGGAGAAAAATTCTCTGTTGTAGAATCTAAAGACAGAGTTTCGTGATTATGGCGTTATATACACGCACAAATGGAAAGAGAAAGGATTCTTTGCTTGGCTTTCCATTCCCTTGAAACCAATGTTCATGCTGATGCTGCTGCTGCCTTTTCTCCCTTGAAATAAGCTTTGAAAATGATGTGGCTCCAACTTTTATTTCTCGCGCATTTTTCTGTTTAGTACGGAATCTTTTAACAGGAAAATGTTGGATCGAGAATTGTAAACGTTATAAGTTTGAATGTAAGCAGCATAATATAGCTTTCCATTCATTTTTCTGTACATCATTGCAAAAATACTTTGAAAAATACCAAGTTGTATCTATGTTTGAGCATGGTGAAAAATTCGGAGCAATCATAGGTAAAGTTGATGTAACTCTGAAAAGAAGATCCAGCTATTCTGTACAAAAAGAATGCATTTGCCTTTTCCTTTCTTTTCTTGCATTTGCCTCCACTTGAACTTTTTACTATTTTTAAGCTTTCATTTCACAACTACAACTGCTGCTGCTGCTTTTAGCCCTTTTGCTTGCTGTAAGAAAATCGATCGGACCTTGTCGGAGACTTCGGTGTTCCCTGAGAGAAGTAAACTAAGGGTACTATTCCCCACAATCAGTATAACTTGCATTTGAATCAAGGCATTTGTAACCAGAGCTTTTCCACTACTGCTACAACCATAGCCACCATCCCTTCTGCAAGTACTTAAACTGACAATCAGTTGAGAAACTGGCAATACTTACTGCTGACTTTCTTATTTTCATTTCTTAGCAAACACAGCACACACATTAAAGTGCTTACACTTAAAGAATTCAAGTGCATACAAAAAAACTACTAAACATCATAAAAATGGTTTGACTGAACTTTCCCCTTTCCTGCTTTACTAGAGTGTTGCTGATGGTGAAGTAAAGACACTGAAGCCAACATGTACAAAATATTTATCTTTGCTTCCTCACAAAAGCATAGTTTTTTATATAATCGTTGAGCACTTTAGCAAAAAATAATAAAAAGGAGAAATACATACAAGATGAAATCTAGAATAGTTTACTAGATACGATGATGATGGTCTTTTGCTTTATTCCATTTTTCTTAGGTCTTGTGCAAGACAACATTAAAGATTCCCCTTCCTTCACATCTCTCTACTACCATGGGGTTGACAGAATGGGCCCTGAGAGATGTTTGATAGCGACTACTAACAAACAACAGTAGCTATATCAAAAGTCATTACATGGCAAAACTATGCATCTTTCCGTCTCTTGGAATGTAACAAGAGTAAACACAACAGTTTGCAGAAAAATATTGCCATGATATAACTGATCTGTCTCGTGCACTTATACAGTTACAAAACCTATAGTCAACTGCATAACATGCATTTCAAAAACTATTCATTTAAGAACACAATAAAACTTATATTATTCTGAATAAGGCACTTATATTTTTCAAACTTCTTTCACAAGAACCTGAGCCAATTTCAGCGTGTGTCGACATTTTATTCACGTTAAACTAGCTAGAATTAAATTCAACTGTGTGAAAACGTGTCACAATGGAATGTATTTTATTTAAAGTGGTCAAACAAACATGTACAGGGCATTTTATTTTTAAAATGTGTTGTTAGAAGAAAAACCACATTATATGTTTTGTATATATTTTAAGGAGTTTTAGATTGTATTTGATTCGCCTAGGGTTTAGTTTATATAAATATCTCTGTACTCACCCAAGGTTTTTGGTGTTGTGGACTTTGAGCCGCAGCCCTTTTTCAATACTACTATAAAAACTCCAAAAATTTCTTATTTTTACAGAAGAGGTTGCCAAAAAATAGCATAGATTGTGCTTGATTCGCCTAGGGTTTAGTTTATATAAATAGTTTTTCTGTACTCACCCAAGGTTTTTGGTGTTGTGGACTTTGAGCCGCAGCCCTTTTTCAATACTACTATAAAAACTCTAAAAATTTCTTATTTTTACAGAGGTTGCCAAAAAATAGCATCGGACACTAAAGAATAAATTTTTCAAGATTGTATTGCTTAATGTCCAGTACTATTAGAAAAATATGACCAGTATAGTAAATATGACAAACCCGACCCGTTGTAGTAGTAAAAGTAACAATACACAATTTTCCTTTCAAGTACGAAAATGATGATGGAGCATTGTCTCCTTGTCCCCAATCCTAGTTTTGAAAGATTGGCAAAAAATTGAAAAGTATGTAGGGTATTTCATAGTTGATAGATTTAGGGCAAGAGTGCATCACCAAATAATTCTGTACAATTAACGGCTGTAAACTTGTAAACCATTGATAAGATTGAAAATTGTTATCGGAACTATCTTTAATCCAATTAAATTTTATGATTGCTTAATTGAATAGGTATATGAAAATTTAAAATTCAAAAGTAAAATTAAAATTATTTTCTTTATTAATTTCGACTTGAGCAAAAATAAATTTTACACTTTTTATTTGTTTTTGATTGCATGCTACGCATTAAATTGATAAAAAACAAGACCTTACCTTATAATCTTGTTATTCGTTTAGGGATCAATCTAAAAGCTTAAAGGTTGAACTAAAAGTTTAAGAACGTTTGCATTAATGGTGTGTATTACATAAACTGGCATGGAAAAAGTTGTTGCGTACGAAAAATTGCAACTGATTCTCTTTCTCTCCCCCTTTCCCTTCTATTAAGTCTAAAAGCTCAAGGGTTTACAACTTTTCCTATAAAGCGTTTATTCATGTAGTATTTTGTTTTTAAAGTAAAAACCTACTTTAGTAGCATTGAAAGGCAAAAACACACACACTGAATAGAAAAAGTCTATTGTAAGGTAGATGAGGTTATTGGAAAAAAGTAGCACTTTCCCCTAAAAAAAGTTTTCGCAAGTAACGAAAAAAGGTAAAGTTCATCCGTTCGTACGTATGTGTATCTCGTTAATTTAAAGAAAGAGGAAATTAGATGGAGGTTTTTAATGATCACGTGTCATGGAAGGAAAAAGGCATAAAACACAATTTTATACCGGAAAATAATGACCTCAGAATCATATTATGTAGCAGAACAGTATTTAAACTTCAAGCATATTATAAAGCAGTAACTATTTTATGCTCCATTTCTCTACAAGAATCAGAGGGGTCCCAACAATAATGTAATATATTACGTTTACCGTGGCAGAATATGTAATATGGAAAATGATATTACTTTCATCTTTTACCTTGAAAATATTAAGGAAAAATAAAGTTTTAGATAGAAACACATATATTACCTAGGTAAACTATATTTAATTCTTGAACCCTGAATTTTTTATAATACCTTGGGAAACACATTAAATGTTTTCACATAGTGTCTTTTGTTTGTGGAAGAGGATTTAAGTCAGAATCAGCGTTATATCCAATGAAGCGGGGAAAATTGAGTGATAATTCACGTATTATATAGAATTGGTCACCTTAAAAGTTACATTGAGATTTGTTGACATTGACCCCTGCATTTTGAGTTATTCAACTTTGAACGTCTCTGATACGGTACATAGCACATTGGTATTTACAGGTGATGTATTTTACACAATCGACTACGTATTTATACAAAATCTTACTTTAGACACCTTTTTTCTCAAGTAATAAAAGCTGAAGCAAAAAGCAATGAATGTGGATACATGAGTGCGTTTGCTTCAAAAGCATTTCACTTGGGCTGGTCACTTTGCAATAAAATCTCATTATAACTTCTCCCTCTAATGTTACTCGACTCAAAACGTTAATGGAATGATGGTCAAAAAGCAATGAATGCGGATACATGAGTGCGTTTGCTTCAAAAGCATTTCACTTGGGCTGGTCACTTTGCAATAAAATCTCATTATAACTTCTCCCTCTAATGTTACTCGACTCAAAACGTTAATGGAATGATGGAGCAAATGAAAAGACGTATTTCATAGTTTTTTAGTCCCTCATTTACCCTCTTACATAAAGAGACATGAGTCTCTGGGTGATACTAAAGTTGCAAAAGAAAATATGTATGTCATATAAGTCCAATTCCTTACTTTTCCCTCCAGCTTTTCCACATGCGAATCTCTGGAGTTTTTTTGCTAATAAATGCTGGAACATAGATAAATATTATGTCTTGGTTATCTTTTCAACTTTTCAACAAAAATTTTATATTAGGTACTTTTTAGCAGTTTTTCTCACACTTCCCGTTTTGATTGGAATACCTCTCTTCTTCCTCTTACTCCTTTTGGGAATTTAGTTTAACGTTAAAAAGATCTTGCTTTATTTCTTTAAGTAATAGAAATTGCTTCTTTAAAAACTTTAGAATGGGAGACATGCGAGTTGCTATTGTCATTTTATTTTTTGAGAAAGAAAAATTTCAAGACAATAGAAGGATGGCTAACTTAAAAATATTATAATATTGGAACACATGCTCATACAAAGTACTTGTCTGGCTTCTTTGTCTGTTTTTTACTTTATAGATATTATAATGTAGATTTTCTCCAGAGATGAAAGTTTGAGAGAAGCAAGTAAAAATTAAGAGAATGAGAAAGTTGAGATTGTTTCTTTTCTTTTTTCTCACCAGTTTTGCTTTCAAAACTGAAGAAAGTAACTACACCAAGTCACTCTAGTTTCATTTTTTCTTCTTTGGGAGAGAAACCCAACTAAAAGAAAAAAGGAAAAGAATGTTTCAGAACACAAAACTGATATAAATCTGCATACAAGAATACAAAGAGATGAGTTTTAGTTGTTACATGGGAGAAGGAATAAATGTAACGTTTTACTTCTTCTTTTCAGTTTACTGCAAAGTTTATGGGATAAAGGAGGAGTAGCAGTAGGACCCATCGTGTCCAAGATGCATTAGACCATCCTATAAGTAAGTTGGTGCTGATGTTCAAATGAAAGTAGGAAAAACTGCCTCTAGCAAACAAATGGTAACAGTCACAGTGTACTCAAACGCCAAAACTCGCAATAAACTTACAAACGAACAGCAAACCACTACTTTTAAATGTAAGCAGTGCCATTTAAAAGATAAAATTCTCTCCTATTTACAGAATTGCACATTTGATATGTATATTTGTTTCGTTTAGAATTTTCTCCTGTTTCTCATACATTATTTTAATAACATTCATGTTTAACTTTTATGAAAAGAGATCTGTTTAAACTCAGGATTATTGCAACTACTGATTCTGTACTTGATATGATCATTTATGTTTCTGTTATGTTGTTTTAGAAAGTTGCTCTGTAAAGTTTATTACATTGTTAAAATGTTGGAAATATATAAGGATAAAATGAATGTTGTCTTGCATGATTAAGTGTGTATATTTTAATATTGTAAAGTTGTTTATTCTTTGATAATGTAAACAAAACTTCCAGCAAAGTCTTTTGTGAGTGCATATATAGANATTAAGTGTGTATATTTTAATATTGTAAAGTTGTTTATTCTTTGATAATGTAAACAAAACTTCCAGCAAAGTCTTTTGTGAGTGCATATATAGACAAGTTGTTTGCAAATAAAATGTGTCTGTATAAAAACGACTAATAAATGAATTGGATGGGAATCTTACAACATAACATATAATACACACATTAAAAAATATGAATATCCTACATCGTCATTCAGGGAGAAGCAAAACTGCAAAAGGATAATACAAAGTCAAACTCAGGCTGCGTTTTTAATATTAAACATTGTCTAAAAAAATTTCAACATAAAGCAACAAAAAGAAGAGCAAGTTTGTACTTACTTAGACTGTACACGCAAAAGAGAAATCAAGCAAATGAATGTAGCCCCCATGCATTTGTATAAACAAATTTTGTGTACATTTTTACCATATTATTGCTGGTACATCATTTGGAGAAAGAGTGAGAGAAGAATGAGAGCCAACTATGTCGACATTTACCGTTTCTTTACTTGCCGTTTCTGTGATCATAAACTTCCATTTTTGTCATGATAGTTGAGTTAACTGGAAAAGTACAAGGGCAATTACAGCAGTTATATAGACTACAAATCCAAATCCAAAAGAAAAAGTTGTAACACAAAAAGATTGGTAGAATAAAGAAAGTAAATCAGCGACGTAGCCAAGCCATTGCATTAGTGAAATAAAACTAGATTCTTTAATATATGAATGAGTAAGAAAAGAGCATAAAAATTACACAAAATCTAAGAAAATGAGTCTTTCTTTTTTCCCATTCTCTTATTCTACAATCTTTGTTTTGTTTCTGGTTGAATGGGTAATCAGAAATAAGGAAAGACGCTAAAAGTGTCCCGACGTAACATTAATGGCCTAAGGAAAGTACAAAATTGTAGTTAACTCTGAACATTCAAAGTTGCAACATTCATATTTATTTTTGTAAGTGGACTGGGGGTCATATATTGTTATTTGGAACTTTTACTCTCACTAAAACTCTTTTTCTTTTACAACGTGACAAGTAAAATGACAATTTGGAAAAATTACGGGTTTCACGAGTTTTTTAAGAGATTGGGTTGTGTGCTTTTAAAAAAACTTTCGAGGTAATTGTCGTTAAAAGTTTTGACCAGAAGCAGTGTATTTTTATTTGTTAAAAGGGGAATGGAAGATTGAGTTTTTTGCATAAAAACCTTAAATAATACTTTATCTGACGTTTTAAACTGGTTTGCTACTGATAAGGAACTGATTTTTGTTTTTAGTGCATTAATTTTTGTGGAATTTTATTATTCAAACATTTAATTAGTGCTAGCTTTTCTGTAATTCTAACGTAAGCTATTTTGTGGAAATTCCCAAAATTGTGCAACATGAAATGGTGAAAGAAAAGCCTTTTTGCTATTTGTACCTACTTTTGTTATTACAACAATTTTATGTAGTGAAGCATTTTATTTGTATGTACTGTCACTCTTTATTGCACTTTTTCAATTATAAAATAATCATTGTTGTTCAAACAAGAGTTATGCCTGTACTTTTTTCCTGGATGCAACTCGGAAGATTTAGGTAGGCTTTGTTGTATTTATCACGTGCTGGTAAAGTATGATTTTATTATAAAAGTAATTTTTCATCAGCCACCTGCCTGGATAATAAAATTGTTTTTTGA
>JAANSO010004097.1:0-10478 GCA_036507315.1 Lepidocyrtus fimetarius | reverse complement strand
ACTATTACGTAACAGTCACAATTTTCACTTCTCCTTTCTGCCATTTATATTTGCACGAATTATTATTGCGATTTGTAATAAACAAAGATGGTTAACGTGAACACGTCTGATTTTGTTCTTCTTTGTCTTCTTCTTCTCACCTTCAACATTTCCATTTGCTTTTCAATGATAAGAAATTTGAAAAAGAAAACTTCTGACTTGGCTCATAAACAACTCGGACACGTTGGTAACAAGATAGGTGAGCTCCTTAGCAAAAATTTATTTTGAAGGCTGTAAAAAAGGAAAAGTTAGAGCGAGAGAGACTTGATGATGAAGGAATCCAGTTTTTTTCGAGCTTATCATTATTCTTTTGCTCAGCCTAAGGAATTGTGAGAAGGAGAAAAGCAAACAAAAAGTGATTTTCAGGATGAAATACGAGGATTTGCAAAAAATAGCAAAACGTGGCAGTGTTTAGGTAGAAATGGTAGTACTGTGGTTCTCTAATTTAAGGTGGGAGCTAGCAATAAAATTGTTATGATCTGATAGTTTTTATCATCCATCTTAAAAACCAGTTACATAACAAAGAATTTTTTAACAGAAGCACAAAAACGAAGGCGATAATGAGTTTGGAAAACAATGCAGGCCAAAATTCAGAATAAAATTATGTTAGGACCTGACAATTAAAAAAATCTGGTCATTAGAGATGTCTTTATTGCTTGTGATTGATAGCCAAAATGTGACAAGATTCTTTAAACGAGAGATACATCAATTGATAAAGATATAATGAGATTGTTAAGAAAAAATACGCGAGATTTACAACTTTTTTGTGAATTTATACGTTGGAAAGAAATGTACAAAATTGCTAAATTCATCGTATTAAAGATGCTTGCATTACAATAGCATAATAAAGACATCAGTTAAAGTGACACTATTCTTAATACAAACTTACGCCCTGCTTGACATGCACCTGAGTTTTTGAAACAGGTATAAAAATAGGCATATAATTGTACTTAACTACATAATACGTACACTCTTCTTTATTTCCTTCCAGTTGCATGGAAGTTAACCACGCCATGTCAAAACAAATTATACGTTAGTTATTCACACATAAAAATACACTTCTTGGCTTTTTCAACTTCAGATTTTATTATTATGCTGGTATTAACACATTTTGAAAGAATCTTTATGGAGATAGCTATTCTCGTAAAAAATGATTTAGAATGTGCAAAGAAAATCATGAAGCTTCATTTCTTTCCATAAGAATAGATTTTGCTATTCAAAATTCACACCGTTTTATAAACACGTCATAAAATGAAAAAAAAAAAAGAATATTTCTGTTATATTCGTGGTTCGTATGTATTTAAGACGACGATAGCCAATTTAATTTAAAGCGTATTACATAAATGAGAAGATCCCTGATTTGGTTTGCAGTGATTCCAGAAATGTCAAACATTTTGTTGAATATAATCAGTTCAATTCGACGACTTCAGTGTAGAAATGTAAATCTTACGTGATTTAACTATTTTCATAATTTGAATGATAGGAAAAGGTGTAATAAATAAAATTACTTGGCAGACTTGGCTATTAGGTGGTGTGAGGTTGCGTCTCTCCTTCTTAAACATCTCGCTCTTAAATTCTTACTTTTACTAAACTTACTGTAAAACACAATTACAACTTTTTTACTCTTTTGCTTCTGCCAAAACCCTTCGCTAAGCAGTATTCTCTCACCTCTGGTTTTTCAAGAGCCGCATGAGAACGAGATTTTCTTGGATTTTTTTTGGAAGAGAAAAAACTAACAAGAAAAAATAGTTGAGGCTGTGCTTTACTGTTAAGGACAACAATGAGGAAATAAATTGTGAGGAAGGAGATGAAGAAGGTTACAAGGATTGAAATTTGTCAAGGGGAGTTAGATGAATAAACTGTGTTGGGATTTTGAATTAAAAAAGATTTATGATAACCTTTCTTTCATTAAAGTTTTTAGCCAACTTTAATTTACCATTACTTGTTTAAAAAGCAATTCTTGATCATGAATTAGAGGTATCTAATAAAAGTTAAACTAAAATTATTTTGCAATTTTTTCAATAACGGTTTAAATACACAGTGTGTTTTTATTTTCAATTGTTTTGCTGAGTTTTAAAAATTAGGCAGTGAGCGTGTGCAGCTAGGCCATGGAGAGGAAAGGTCAGAAATTATTCCAATTCTACCCGAAATTGTTTTTTAATTACAAGATTTTATTCAGAATTATTTTGAAAGTTTACATCAAGTAATCTTTGCTTGTATCTATAAAAATTCAAAAAATAACTTTTTGTGAACACTTAACTTCCTCTAAATCTCTGATTGTAGAAAGGTGACAGTTTTTCATAAGGAACCTGCTTTCTTGTAAGAAAGAGAAGGAAATAATCGACAGAAAAGTAAAATTCTTTCTCCTTTGCCATTCCGCACCATTTTTTCGCAGCTGAGGTATTTTTGTAATGATTCATATAGTAATCATCATCACGAGTTCAATACAATACGGCTAATATATCATTTTGTACATAACCAATAACTTACCAGCAAACCTAAAATTATACGAAGCCAGAGGGTAAACGTTATTTACTTTTGGCGTTGCAATCCACACACAAAATATATTTTTGCAGCTCCATTTGCACATTCTTTTTTAAGAAATGTTTCAGATTTTCTGTTGTTAAAAGGTGCAAAAATTAATCTAGGTCTCTTATTTTCAAAAACATTTTTGATTTCAAAGAAGTTTTATGAATTCTTCTCAATCAAAAAGTGAAACATTTGCATTCTCCTTTAAAACCGCATATAATTCAAAAGAAAAACAAAGGAAAAGCAACAAAGCTCTGAAAGGAACAAAGTAGCAAGAAAGCATCTCAATTATTGAGATTAGGTCAGGCTAAAGTGATTTTTGCAACTCTCACTAATTTAACAATATCACCGGGCTGGACCGCTTTAAGAATTTGCCACCCAACTAGTCCCTCTCAATATGATTCTTTCTTTGTCAAGAGAAAAACAAGTTGTGAATGGGAGTAAATGAAGAAGAAAGACAAGAAAACAATGGACCAGCAACTCCTTTTCACAAATGACACTTGAATGAATCTGTTTTAAAAGAGTTTGAACTTCACACGTTAAGAAGGAAGCAGGAACTTGTACGAAGATGCCAGTCTAGCAGAGTTCATTGTTGATGTTTTAGGTGGTTCCTTGTGTGCTTGGTTTCATCTTTGAATTTTGTTTTCTCCATCTCTCTACAAGATCTAACAGTGTCAAAGTTACTTCCAAATATGAATTGTTTATGGAGATGAGATGCATTCCTATTGTTTTTTCTTCTGATGACCAAATTTTGCTTTTAGTGGTTAATTGTTTGCATTTTAAGCGTTTTTTGCGCAGCGCTTGCTTTAGAATTTATTTTAAACGATGAATTAGAAGGACGATTTTGCTCAGCTTTAAAGGCTGGGCTCATTTTCCTGTGAAGGTGTAGCACGGAAAATTATGAAGATTTTCATGCTTTATGTGCTTTGATGTTTTTTAATGAGATGGAAATTGCGGAAAAAACTTTCTGTATTTGGCAAGGGAGATGTAACGTGCGCTAAGTTGATAAGTTACGGTGGTGAAGATGTAATGGGCAAGGTTTTTCTGCATTTGTCTTTGAACAATTAGGAAAGTTGAGAACAGAAAGAGATTTTAAAAAGTGTGGGACATTTGAATGACGCACATGCCAAAGAAATATGTCAATTGTGAGGTTAATACACTCATTATAAGATTGGTTGTTTGCTACCTCACTAAAGTTTTACAAGAATATGTCTGGACATTTTCTCTATTGTTTATCAAATGGATTGTAATTTAACAATGAAACTCCTGCCCAACTTGAGCAGAAACCAAAGAATATTCCTTGATAGATTCCTACCTGTATGAAGAATGAGCTGCATTCTCAAAATAGAGTTTAATGTAGTGGTTGTTTGACTTTATTTAGCTCCGGTCGACATTTCATCTTTGCACTGATTTTCAGGTACTTTTCAAAGTCCTTTATTTTCATTAACTCTTCAAAAACGAAAGTTGGCAAGAAGTGTGCGAGATGTACTTGGTTTTCTTGGACCAGGATGACTTCTCAAGGCTGAACTCTGACTGGGATAATAATGAACTTTGAGTCTATTAAAACCATTCTTCCGCACCTTTCTTCCTGCCATTCTCATTATTTTCTGAAAATTTTTGTTCAATCGCACCCGCTGTGACATTTTCAATACTGCCACTGCTCTTGCAGTTTCAGCCCTGCGGTCCATTTATTGCCTCAACCACCTTCTTGACTTTAGAACATATGCATAGCTTCTGACAATTGATCATCAATGAAACTGACTGATTTGTCAATTTTGGCTCTTTTTGTGTAAAATTTGTAAATTGTAAAGTCATTCAATATTAGTTTTTGGTACATCTTGTTAGAAAAACTTTCGCCGTCCCTCTTCAGTCAATAAAATTTATTGTGACCTGGAATAAATAAAAAAAATTGACTTGAGCAGGAGTTCATTTAAAAAACAACCCCGCAAAGAAAAAGCAACAAATTCACACAAAATGCTCATTGAAATCCACGTGAATTACCGTTTTTATCTGAAAAAAAGCAAAAATTCACTAAACTTTTAGATTTTAGTCAATTTCAAGCTGTCAAAAAGTGCGTCCTTCATTCACTTCTCCCCACCCTTCCATTTTCTTTCTATTATTTTAAAAAGAATTTTGATGCCTTCAGGTTGATTTGTAGATGACGATGCAATGTTAAATTGTGCGTAAGCTTTTTATTCCAGCTAGTTGACTTAAGATAAGAAAATATTTTCTGGACACTACCCTGTCATTACGGGATAGAAATGACAATGTTATTGAGAGGGAAGAACCAAAAAATCTTTATAAGGCGCTCATGTGGATTCCCTCTGGCGTTTTAAGTAGTCCTTGAAAAAGACGAAGGGTCTCATAAGAAAGGTTTAATACAGCTTACAATTAGCTGTGCATTTTGAAATAAGCATGGCTCATTGACTTGAAATGGTGTTAAGTCTCACGCTGCGACTTGTGTATAGGGCAATTCCCTAATCAACTTTTCTTTTAATGTTTTGTGGTGATGTTCTTGGAGAAGATGCTTCAGCGGGAGACATGAAGAGGGATGATACAAGCAGAAACTAACAATAAAAATATCTATTTTGGTTAAAAAACGAGCTTTAAAGTCTAAGAAGGAAGTTTGCTGAAGGACTTTCTTCCTTCTTGTACAAGATATTTTTATGCTCCGTGTGAGCTCTTCAGAGAAATTGCCTAATTTTGGAAATAATTCTGATATTCCTTGAGAAAGAGAGCTCAGCATTCAGATCAAAACTGACATCGGCCTACTATTAGCCGTTATTTATACCCACCTTTTCTTAATTCGTGTGGAAAATAAAGAAAAAGATGAGGATGAAGATTCTTAAGACTATTCTTTGTTTGGGATTAGTTTAAACTTTGGAGTTTTTGTTTGCGGGTTAAAAAGTCACGTGCTGCTGAGTGAGAGGATAAGTCTTATGCGTTTATACCTGAGAAATTTAAGTAATCTTTAGTAAAAAATTAAAGTTATTTTTATAGTTTCATTTGTTGTGATTGTTCCAATTTATTATATTTTTTTTACTAAGTGGAACAGGAGAATGATACATATCTCCAAACATGGACAATTCATAAACGAGGTTAATTCATTAACAGCTCGTTAGTCTGCTTTGGACAAGCCTTGCAAAATTGTAGCATGAAATTTCATTTTCTCAGTTTATGATAATCATTTTATATATATTTCCAAACCTATTTAAAATTTAATTAACTTTAACACATATTTTTTATCTTTGAAGTTCATTCCTTATCAAGGTTGGACCTACTTAGAAGAAATTAGTCATTCATTTTACAAAAAAATAACGGTCAAGAACTATGCATCTGCCCAACTTTTAAAGTTGAAAACGTGGGAGAGAATATGACTAATATGAATTCACTTAATTAGTTTTTTTAAAACGTAGAATACTTGAAAATTAAGACATTTATTCGAATGCTTGTCATATCCAAAGTTTACAACAAAGTGTTAGTTAGTCAGTGCAGCAGACAGCACAGCAACAATGAAAACTCGTCTTTCCTTGCATTGTTGCACTTTCATAAAACTTCCTTTTGTGCGTTCCGTTCTGTGACAGCTTTTACAACATAATATTAATAATGAAGATAATGGGGGATGTGGTATGTCGGCTCTGAAGGATCAGTAGTGATAGTGCGAAATGATGAATGCTGTGATGAGAATAGAAAACAACTTGCCGTTAATAAAATGCTTTTCAACAACTTTCGGGAATTTGATTTGCTTTAAAGAAAACTACTTTTAAAACTTTAATAAAGAAAAAATAAATGAAAATTAACAAAGTACTGAAAAACTCCTTAAAACCTAATAATGGCTAGTAAGGAGAAAAGTACGTCTAATCGGAATGGCTTTTAGGACAAGGATGAGGGCGATTCAATTCCCTCTCAAAAATTACAACTTCACCAGTAGCTTTAGGTGGCTACCGGTTTTCACTAGTATTTAAGATTAACAACCTTTTTTTCTAATTTTAGAACATGAAAAGAATGGAATAATTTTTAGACATTTGAACATACAAAGAAATATTATGTTTCACTTACAAAGCTTGACATTTTCTTAAACTTACACTTACACTTAATTGATTTGACCTTAATTAGGTGCTTGTGGTTTGAACTGACGAAAAATACATGATTTTTTAGCTAAAGATTTGGAATTGAACAAAAGAATAGAAGTAAACTGACATAGGTACTAATTTTAAGTACAAAGGATAAAGGAATGGACCATTAACATAACTGCAACTTTGGTTAAAAATAGAATAAACAAAAAGTGAATGAAAAATATACGTAGCGTAAATACAAGTTCAGCTGTTCTTGTTGACAGCGAGAAAGAGATTACAATTTTGCATAAAATGTATATTTGACAAAAAGTACGATGAAACACCAAACCCACACGACGACGACCCAGAACCACCTTCTAGTAGAAGTAATGGCAAATACGAAGATCGGCAAGACTACGTAATGAACACATTGTAATTCAATATCAATCTTGTCCAAGTTTCAATTTCATTTGCGCAAGAATGGAAATGTTTAGGAGCGTCAACCATAAAAGTTAAATTTAAATTATTTCATGTACAAGATTAAATTCATTGTAACAAAAATATACTATTGGGTCTCAATTCATTCTTGCTAGGCTGCTAACAACTACAGTCGTTAGAGTAATTCATTTTTATTTAGCTAATTTTCGGGAAATAATAAACGCTTCTAAATTATCTGCTTATTTGCCAGATTTATTGCTGAAAAATAAAAATAGCAGGTTTAAAGTTGAGTAAATTCAACTTGATCTGCACAATGTTGAAATTGATTTGTATAACAAAATGATATAAGAAGAAATTTAAATTTCTAACTTTTATAAGATATGCAATAAGTTGTACTGGAATTCGTCACTAAATGTGAGAAAATGTGTTATTGATGATTTATAATAGATTTTCATTATATAAAATGTCAAAGCCACAACGACGCCAATAGAAGAATTATTTTTGGAATGATAAATAACAAATTATAGATGGTTTTAGGTCACCGTGTGTGTACATAAAGAAATTTGGCTGTCATATCATTCAGTCATATAACCTAACCAAATCTTAATCACATTTTTTATTAACCTAAGTATTTTTTGGGTTTGGAATTGTTTTTGATGAAACATTTTAAAAATATTTGCTAAAGAGCGGGAAAGCACTTTTGAAACTAACACCCTTCAAATATAAATTCAAAAATACAATAAATTTGTGTATCATCGGTTAATTTATCATTTAGATAAATATAAATCAACTAGTCAAGCTCATTCATCAACATCATTAAAATCCCGGTGACAACTTAAAGGACAGAATTATTAATTTTAAAGCGCTTAATTTTCCTTTTTCTAGAAAGTTAAAATTTCTGCATTAAAATGTTATCAATAAATTATCCTAAATTATATGCTTTTCCCAGTGTACCTCCAATCCTGTCTCAACTGTTGCAAATTTTATTTGTCTTTTTTCATTTTCTCAACTTTCTTCATCATCGTCTATTAATGTAAAGAAAAACAAATGTAAATTATGATGTTTGTTTAAAATTGGCATCCTAATTGTCCTCATTTTGCTATCTCTTTCCGTTTTGATTAAACAAAATAAAAAATTGGGTTTTAATACCACAAGCGACATTATTGAAATAAAATTTTAAATTTATCTCAATTACAATTACAATTACCTAGACCATTTTATGCCACAACTCAAATGTGTATAATAACCTAAATATGATTGCTTTTACAGCCATAATAAATATATTTGCGGTTTCTAAATGTTATAAAATTGTAATGAAGCCAGGCATTTGAAAATGCATTTTTGTTACTTAAATTTAACGAAAGTACATTTTGTTGAGGAAGTCTTGGATTTGTTAAGTCTATTAGTATTCGTTTCCGGTTTTGTAGGAATTACTCAAGTTTGTTAGACTAGAAGGATATAAATACCGTGAACAATAGCAATCACCCTAAAGACAACATTATGGCTGTGACTTTGCTGCGATCTTGTTCTGTATTACTATCTAACCTTGCAACCTAGAAGGTAGTAACACAGCAAGGTACCTAAATGAGCAGTTTTTATTACTTAATTTATTGTCAAATGATGGCCTAGTTTAGTTTATACGCGGCATACATTACTGGTTTAAATTTTAAACTCGATCAAAATCAATGTTTCAAAAATTAAGTTTAAGTTAACTTTAATTCTAAAATTATTGAAAATATACGGTAGCGGATATCGAGCAGCGATCTAGGTTTCTGATTTTAGAAGCCGTTAAATTTAAAAGATATAACTGATTTCGCCAACTTATACTTTAACTAGCAAGTTTATTATTGTCAATTATCAATATTAATTATCAATATTAAATGTCAATTGTCAATATTATGGTCAATAGACCATATGGATTTTCTTGATTATTCTTTAGTTGAGCTAAAACAGGTACTGTGACGTTGTTGTTGAGCACATAAAATAGAATCTTTTTACGTTTAGAATCAGACTCTGTAAAATGAAGCTTTTACCTGATTAAATTAAACCTTAGGATTAAGATACGTTCTGAGAAAATAAAATGAAAAATCGTGGGAGACGAAGGATGAAGCACAATCAGGTTTTATAAAAACGCGTCTAAACAAAAAAAGAAAGCTTTCTGCGGGGAAAACGGAGAAATTGGTCAATGATTCGTATTAGAATAGCAAATATGGGAAAATATTGGAGTAACACATGCATGAAATTTATTAAGAAAATATTTACCAAAAGAAAGCGCTCTTTTCGTCCAAGCAAATATTTTAATAAATTCTTGGATAAATTCTTGAAATTTGCACCTGTATTAAACTGATTTTCTGATATCAATTATAATAAGAGTTGCGCCGTCAAAATTAAATAAAAATATAGAAACTTTCAATAAAAGTTGTTTCACGCTGTTACAATTTTGCAAATTAACATTATTTACTTTTGCCAAAAGATTTCCTGCTATGATATCCGTCAAATCTAATAATAATTATTTGTTAATTAAGTACTGCAGATTTTCGGCCACAAAAATTAAATTCCAACATTTGCATTTGAGCAATTAGGCTGGATAAAAAATCCATAATGAAACTTTTTATTGCTTGTTACTAAATAACAATACCTCGCTTGCTCTGGAAAAAAGAATAACTCATTCTGACTCAGTCTGGGAAAAAGAATAACTAATTCTGAGTACTACCAAAAGGATTTACCTAAATGAAATAAATCAAGCCTGTAAACTTATAGCGTGATAGAATGTTTTTAAATGAAAATTATACTTTGAATAAATTATGATCAGACTGTAAGCATCTTCATTGAAGTACATTTTTATCTCTGAGCAAATACTTTGTCACCCAAACCATTTTACATAAAACCTTAGGCATAGATTCTATCGAATTTTACAAAGTTTCTGAGTGGAGTTGATATTTTAGGATTGAGGTGGCGAAGTGGACTGAAAATATTAAACTTCACTGCACTTAAAATATATTTTGGTTGTATTATACTTTAACAACAAAAGGTGTTTAGTCCTTCATGTACTGGACAGTCAAATTATTCAAATTTAATTAGTTTCAGTGTTGTTGCAAGTAATACTATTCCTAGCCTTAGTTAATAAACCGGCTAGACTTTTTCAAGCTAAATTAATAAAAAATCAAATTAACTAATTAGCAACACAATTAAAATTACATTGAAAGTTGTCGCAAGAATAAGCTTTGCGAAATGCTTCAAATCTTTGATGTAGTTAAATTCTCATTCAACCTTTTTCATTCGACCCTTTTTTGCTCAAATGTTACCTTTTTCCCCTTTGCCAATTGAAAAGCTCAAACTGGATTTGACCTGTGAGAAATTGCTTAAAAAGCAAAAGAAGTGAGAGAAACCCAGGCTGAGTTGTTTGTGGCAGAAGTT
>JAANSO010004096.1:0-10478 GCA_036507315.1 Lepidocyrtus fimetarius | reverse complement strand
TCCTTTTAAAAACGAGACGATTTTGACATATTCGGATTCCGTTGCTCAAAGTATTGCTACTGCTGTATTGCTTTAGGCAATGTTTTTATTGATTGTTTGAATATTTGATAGGCTTTTGTTTCAGTTTCATGATTTTTTTTTAGAAACTAGTAGGAAAATAATTAAATAGGAAAGTAAAATGTAGATGACGAAAATTTTAATGTTAAACAAAAATATTCTATTTCATTGTTATAATTGACGGGCAAAGATAATTGTTCAATTAAAATATTTAATAATCTGATAATCGATTTATTATTGATTTTTACAATTAAGAATTTAATGGAAATAAAAATTACCCAGTTTTGCGGATACTTGCATTAATGCATGAATTTAAACAAAATACTTTTTTGGTTACTACTCATTGCTATGTTGCGTTGCGCATATTTAATTCCAATGTGTTTTTGACTGCCATCAAAAGATGATTGGCGGATGGAAAGTTGCTGCTGTCAGATACATTGTCACTATCTTCTCTTGCCATGGCAAATAAATAACACATTGTATAATTTCTTTGTATATTTTTAATTACACAATAAAATCTTATAAAACTATTTACAGTATGATGTGTTTGAACTATCTAATCGATAACTTTAACTAATTTACTTCTGCAAAAGTTAACATAACCTTGACCATTTTCAATATTCCTAATTTAACAAGGAAGATTGAAATTCCATGCATAAGCATTTCGCAAATAAAAGCACTAAATGACAGAGCAATCCCTCCACCCAGCAATATAAAAAGAACTGAGATATTTCCATCCAACGTTGACCCCTTCGGCTCCTCCATTTCAGGTTGAAAATCAAAACTAGCGTTGTAATTTTTTCCTTGTGCGATTTCCCCAACCATATCTTGCCACCAATTTAAAATCCCCGTTTCCTTGTACCAACCCAATCGAATTATTTCCCAACTTGAAACCTCTTCACTGTTAATCTCAACCGTGTAAAAATATTTATGATAATGCCAGTCCTCAAGGCTTCCACCTTTCCAGTAAAGAGCTCTGGATAATTCCAAAGCTTGTTTGGATGGGACCAGAAGAGCAGTTCCGTTGCATTTTCCAAAGTATTTTAATAACTGTCTTTGTTCTTCTTCAGAATACAACTTTTTAAAAAGTTGTTTCAAATTTCTTCCTAGGTTCCAGTACTCAGTCCCATTGTAATATTTACCAAATTCTAGAGCAATCCGTTTTAAGATAGTCTTTGGGTTAATGATAGTGCTGTGATTATACAAAAACCGTTCCATCCACACAGACTTTGTATTTTCGTAAAGTAATTCCTCCATGGAGAAATTCCTTTCCCTGTGTGTCGATCCTTCTTCTATGTCCATTAAGTAGGAAATAACCTTAGTGGTAGCATGCTTGTGTGTAAAAATATGCCTGTCGGGTAGATTTTCATCAAGATTTTTTGCAAGTGGTAGTAATTTCCAAAGATCAAATCCCCCAAATAATATTACAGTCTCATCAGTTTCATAAAAAACCGACCCGGTTTTAATTTCAATACCGTCGTTAGCCACTTGCTCCACCGTTTTGTATCTTTCTTGATCCCGACGGGTGACCATGTTGTAAACATTCGTGTTTTTGTACCCGTTGCTCACCACAATTACCATCAGCATGAATATGGAGAGCATGAAACGGTTTCTGAATGATTTAAGCGCCTCTGATGGGAATGGATCTCCTTGTTCCAAAACTACTTTTAATAAACTAATTCCCTTTCCCACGAGATCAACTTTTTCCTTTTTTTCAACGTAATTCCTCCAAAAAGCAACCAAGGCCATTAGAGAAATCATTAATGTTAGCCAAACCCATTTGTCGTAAACATTCAGGAGCTCCCCAAACTGCAAACTTTGCCTTCCCCTGAATCCACACATTGCAAGCTGCAAACCAGCCCAGGTGCTCTCAATATACAAAGGATACAAAACGTTCCTTTGCAATGCTTTGCTGAAATATATAAAATACCGTCCATTGTCGGAAATTAGCTTGAAAAAACTTCTGTGATCTCCGTTTGTGCAATACCTAGAGGACTCTGGTTCAAAATACGTGTAATTTATCCAAATAGAAGTTAAAACGCTGAAAACCAATCTTTCTATCATTTCATTTTCTGTAATAGCCTGAGTTTGAGTGAAGTGAAAATGTAACTTTGGTGCTGGTTCACAAATGAAATTAGTGAATACGTTTGTAATGACGCTAACAAGTTTCTGAGCGTTCGCAAAGTTGTTCCTTGCAAATAATTGCCCAGCCTTAGTTTTAAATGAAGAAATTTCTAGAAAAGGTTTAGGACAGTCCAGACACTCTTTTTTGATTAATTTATAAAATTCTCCAACCCACATCTGGTTTCCCTGCAAAAAGGCCACATAGTACACCCAATTCAAAGCAGCTGGATAGCCCACTTCACCTAAGTAAGGGTCTGTCATCTCCAAAAAGAAAATCCACCTTTGCAACAACCTTGCGCGTCTATTTTGAATACGGTTTGAATTACCCCAGGGGCTCCAATCTTTCAAGAGAAAAACATGTACTGAGGGAAGGGCGGATGGGAGAAATACTTTTCTGTTTAAGTCAAAAAACCAGAAAGGACTTCCTGGTTTGAACTCTTCGTAAAATGCTTTATAGATATATTGGATTCTGTTATAAGAAAACCAATTAGGATAGAGTGGAGGTAGCGGGTGAAAAGAAACCTCGCAGTTCCAAGGCTTAGACCGAGACGAAATTAAGTAGCGATTCCAAATTCCGCAGATTTCCAAAGATTGCTCGGTAGAGTCCTTCAAAGGCTTATGTTTCTTCCAACACAAGTTTCTCGTAAGATTTGAAGTCTGAATGTAAGTTTCAGTTGTCCAGTGGACATAGCGATGATTGCTGACGTGGTTAAGTAACGCCAGAATAGGAGTTTTTGTGATAATCGGAGTTAAAACTTTATCGTAATCAACGTAATTCCAGTTTGTAAAAATTATGAGACATTTACTATCCCCGTTTAAAAACGAAAGATCTAGTGGGTGTTTGTGATTACCCCAGAGTTCAAAATTGCTTGCGTAATATTCTGCTAAAATAACAGAATTTCTTGAGGTTGGGGTAGTGCTCCCTTGGGATAACATTGGTGAAAGTGACAGAACAAGTTGAAGAAATGCACATAATTTAATCACCATTTTTTCTTAAATTTTTATTTAATTTGGATAACAAAGACTTTGAAAACGGTTTGTGAGGTTTTTAAAGCAAACTTATTTAGCAAAAAACTAAATTGTTATTGACTAAAAAAGTTGACGTGGTAAACCTTGAGGTTAGCTGTAAATGGATGATTTGTAGAACGTAAAATATGAAGTAATTCCTTGTGATTGATTACGGACAGCTATCCAAGCTGAACCAAGCTTTTTGTCTATTCCACTATTTAAGCCTTTTTTCTATTGGCGCTCAACCAAACATTCTGTCATTTATGCTATGCTTGATGGATTTTTAAGGTTAAAATCAACATGAAATTATTAAGTAAAATTAAAAAACGTCAAAAACGCTAGAAGGTGGCCCAAAACTGGGCAAAGTTTCATACTTGATAAGCAATAACCAAGGTGAATTTATTAAACTGAATTATTACTAGCTGAACGCAGTGAAGCTATTATAGGTTTGTCTTTGATGGTCTGTCTGTCAACACAAATTACAACTTACATTGCTTTCATCAATGCTTCCGCTATTTACGGGAATGGTTTTTATTCTGGCTTTCCCAGCTGTGGTTACGTATGAAAATGGGGAGAAGTTCAGGAAAGAGTGGAAGGGGAAGGTGGGGAAGAATAAAATGATGAGATTGGAGTTAAGAATTTGTCCAGCAATTGGTTACTGCTTTGGTCCGATAGCTCCTTTTAAAAACGAAACGTTTCTTACCTATTCGGATTCTGTTTTGCAGAGTATTGTTACTGCTGTTCTGTTTTAAGTAATATTTTCATGTATTTGATTGGGAAGTTTTTTGTTTACTTTTTATCAGTTTTCTTAATTATCAAGAAAATATTTGCTGTAATACAATTATAAAAGTGTTAAGGCAAAACATAAGCAAAATTTATCTCATCTGTTGTTAACGCTGTTGAGTAAAGATAATTGTCAATAAATTAGGTTTATATTTGATAATCGATTCATTATTGATTTAATACCAGATTTTGTAAAATATCACGGAAAAATATATTTCATTGTAATTACGTAAGTAACTTAAGTTAAGTTTATTAGCTATTGAGCGGCTAGCATACATAAATTCTTGTTTAATTTCAAGTCCAATGCTTTAAAAGTTGCCAATTTGTAATTATTCCCGGAAGGATTTTTTATGCAGTTGTCATTTTCATGGCTATGTCATAATTTAATTAACTTCTACTTTCCTATTTAAATATACGGCAGGGAAGACAAACATGCAAAAGGAGTTTGCTAAGTAGGCGAATTAATTATACAGGTGAAAGGTAGTTTGCAATATTTACTTTATAGTCTGTCAAGTGAATCATAAGTATAAATCAAACATTCAAATTATGTATTAAATCCAGGCATTTTCGGCTAGTTGATTAGCTCTATTAGAGTGGTCAAGAAATCAGACAAAGGTAGTTTGAAAATTGCCAAAAGCAGATTAACAATTATCATAAATTCTTGGTTATTAAGTATTACCTACTTAACCTTAGCTTTAAATTTTGTATAGAAAAGCAGGCTAAGCGTAACTATTGTTTTTACGCGCAAACTAAATGCTTTAGGAAGAAAACTGACTGCTAGAAAATTCAATTATATATTTTCTAGAAGGTTTTTGTGGAATGCAAACAACAAAAACAAGCTTAAAGTGAAGTTGCGGCAAAAGAACAGTATTTTTTCTAATCCGATGTAAAATTACAAAAAAATTAAGCAGCTATGGGTTAAGATAAAGATTTATTAATTAAGCGAATTTTGCTATTGAATAAATTTCAAATAATGTCAAATTCCGGTAACTGGGCCATTATCACAATTCTTATAGTTTTCATAATAGGTTCAAGTTCTCGGTTAGAAATATTAGTCCATAATAGATTACAAATGCAGAGCTATAATATATATCAAACTTGTCACTTGTCAATCACAGTAATTCATATCATAACTTTAAGCAATCAAAACAGCCAAAGTTTATAAACATTCCGAATTTCATAAAAACAAATCAATTATTTAGAATCGTAATTAAGACGTCACTAAACAAAATTTGAAAGCAAATATTTTATTTAAACGTGATATGAAATCATTGTCCAAATAAGTATAACGAACATTCTAGAAAAAGATATCGATAGTTTTAGGTAAACAAGTGAAGCGTGTAAATATTCTTTAGATACAAAATGCTCAAGTCAAATACCTCTCTAGTAAAACAAATCCTCCGACGAGCTTCAAAATCCCAATCCATAAGTTTTTTTTGGGATGAGCAAAGCAAACAACTGAAACCACAAGAATGTCCCGAATTGATTGGAAAATTTAAACGGAAGTTCCAACTCGCAAATATTTTAAGTGTATTTTATGTTCTGCAACTTTGTCAATATTATAAAACTGGAAAACACTCCGTTCGAACAGAACAGCATCTCAGGAACGTTTTCATATCTGGAATTCAATTAGTTATTCTAGTGACGTCATTGTTTTACTTGCACGTTGTCAAAAAAGAAACCGGAAGTATCATTCAGTTCGTAAATGCAACCCTTAAAGTTGTAAAATCTTCAGAAGAATTCCTCATTTTGGGAAATCAACGACGACAGGGAAAAGAATTAATTGAAAAATTGAACGAATTCTCGGTAAAATGTCTTTTCTGGACCGGTTCCGCTTTCCCTTTTGTATACGTAATTCCTTCTTTGAATGGATATTGGCTTTTGCTGGAGTGTTTACATTGCCCCTGAAAATCCTTTTTTGTAAAGGTCTACAGTAAATTGCATTTAGTTTTTGTTTTTGCTGTGAACATTTGGCTGTTGGAATTTGTGGGTAGTGTGGTTATGGTTGGATTGGGAATTGTGCAAATTTTAACAACAATGAGCATTCCAAATTTGATTAGACGATTGTCTCTTAACAGTAAAGATCCTAAGGCTCTCGCTGTGCGTTATAAATCCCTTCAAATTCTTGCAAAAATGTTAAACGGGATTCAAAAAACATCTCTCATGACGGCTGTCATTGTAGCAGCGATTGGATTGTATTCAATCAGTTTGATTTTCATTATGAAAATAGCTGGGGACAATGACGAGGGAACGTGGAAGTGGTTAATTGTTTTCCTTTCATTTACTTGCTTAGCAAATTCCTTTCTCATTGCTACCGTTTTTCTCGGTGGGAACGGAAACATTCATTCGGAGTCGAAAGCGTTTTTAATTAAAGCGAAAAGAAATTTGATTGGAATTTTTAAAAATCACCGATGTAATTTAAATAGTTAGGATATTTTGCTGAGAAGAAAATATTTAAAGTCTTGGTCGCTAATTAAAATCAGGTTTGGATCGCTTAATTATATTGGAAAAGGGACACCGCTCAATTCCTTGGATCTTGCGAATAAGTTGCTATTCAACTTCATCTTTTATCAAGAATGTAAATGCGCTAAAACTGAATAAAAATCTAAAACAATTGTTTTGTATTTTGTATTCAATTATTTACACATTACATTTATCAGTAATTTAAATACGCATTACTCTATACTTAATTCTCAATGTGATAGAGCTTTTCTTGTCTCTTTAATATCTATCATGACTTAACATAACGGATTTAAATTTCAGAATTCCTAATTTGACAAAGTTGACAAAAATTGCACGCTTCAACATTTCGCAAATAAAAATACTAATTGACAACGTAATCCCTCCACTCAGTAATATAAAAAGCACGGAGATATTCCCATCCAACGTTGCCCCTTTCGGTTCCTCCATTTCAGGTTGAAAATCAAAAGTAGCGTTGTAAGTTTTCAACCTTGCCATTTCCCCAACTATATTCTGCCACCACTGCAAAATCCCCGTTTCCTTGTACCAACCCAATCGAATTATTTCCCAAGTGGAAACATAAAGACTTTGGAACTGAACCGTGTAATAATATTTATGATAATGCCAGTCCTCAACGCTTCCGCCTTTCCTGTACAAAGCTCTGGATAATTCCAAGGCCTGATTGGATGAGACAAGAAGAGCAGTCCCGTTGCACTTTCCAAAGTATTTCAATAACTGTCTTTGTTCCTCTTCAGAATACAATTTTTTAAAGTATTTTTCCGCCATTTCCCCTTGATAGAATGGCCCGTTGTAATAATTATAAAAGTCGGAGGCAACCCGATTCAATATAATCTTTGGGTTGATAATAGTGCTGTGATTATAAAGCAAACTTTCTTTTAAAACCGAATCTGTACTTTCAAATAGAATTTTCTCTTTTGAGAGATCCCTTAACTTGTGAAACTCTCTACTTTCTACTTCCATCAAGTATGAAACAACTATAGTTTCAACGTCCCGGTGTTTAAAAACATGCCTGTCTGGAAGAATTTCAGAAAGGTTTTCCGCCATTGGCAGTAATTTCCAAAAATCAAATCCCCAAAAGAATACTTCCTCCCGAGTTTCATCAAAAACCGATCCGGTTTTAATTTCAATACTGTCGTTGACCACTTGCTCGACCGTTTTGTATCTTTCTTGATCCCGACGGGTGACCATGTTGTAGACATTCGTGTTTTTGTACCCGTTGCTCACCACAATTGTCATCAGCATGAACAAAGAAAGCATGAAACGATTTTTGAATGATTTAAGCGCCTCAGATGGAAATGGATCTCCTTGTTCTAATAGAACTTTCAATAGACAAATTCCTTTCTCCATGACATCAGTTTTTTCATTTTGCTCAATGCATTTCCTCCAAACGGCAACCAAGGCTATTAGAGAAACCGCTATGCTTAGCCAAACCCATTTATCGTAAACGTTAAGGAGCTCCCCAAACTGCAAACTTTGTCTTCCCCTGAATCCACACATTGCAAGTTGCAGACCACCCCAGGTATTTTCAATATATAAAGGATAAAGGATATTCCTTCAAAGGATTCAAAAGGATTTTTTTGTCAAACTCGATATAATATTTTCCTTCGTCAAGAAATCCTTTTGAAAACCTGATATCCATTCCGTTTGTGCATAACCTATCTTCATAAGATTTTTTATAATAGGTGTAATTTTTCCACACGGAAGTTAAAGCGCTAAAAATCAATCTCTGTATCATTTCATTTTCTTCAACATATTGAGTTTGGGTAAATAGGTGAAAATGTAACTTTGGGGCTGGTTCACAAATGCAAATATTACTTTCCCCTGTAAAAATACTTACAAGCTTTTCCATGTTTCCATTTTTATCCAGCCCAGTAAATAATTGATCGGCATCGGTTTTAAACTCCGACATTTTGTAGGGAGTTTTACGACAGTCGAGGCAAGCTTTGATTTTTATTTGAAAAAATCCTCCAACCCGCATCCCGTTTTTCCCTGGGAAGATAAAACCTACATAGTACACCCAATTCAAAGCAGTTGAATAGCCCACTTCACCTAAGGAAGGGCCCGTTATCTCCAAAAATGACAACCACTTTTGTACCAAAGCCTCCCGTTTGATTCGAACTTTTTTCGAATTATCCCAAACGCACCAATCTTTTACAAGAAAAATATTTATGGCGGGAACGGTAGACGGAAGAAATTGTTTTTGAAAATCAAAATAAAAGAACCAGAAAGGACTTCCGTTTTTAAATTCTTTGTAAAGCGCTTTGTATTCCAATTGAATTTTTTTCAAAATTTTGGAATCGGAATAATCTGGAGGGAGTAGGTGAAAATAAACCTCGCAATTCCAAGGCCTAGACCGAGACGAAATTAAGTAGCGGTTCCATATCCCACATATTTCCAAAGATTGTTCTACTGAGTCGTTGTTTTTATTCTGCCAGCAGAAACCTACTGTTTTATTTGAAGCTTGAATGTAGCTTTCAGTTGTCCAATGGAAAAAACGCTCGCCGATGCCGTTGGTAAGTAAAGCCAGTATAGGAGTTTTTGTTGCAATTGGAGTCATAACTTTTTCGTAATCAATGTTATTCCAGTTTGTAAATATTGTTAGGCATTTACCATCTCCAACATTTTGTAAAAAGGATAGATCCAATGGATTTGGTTTATCACCCCAGAGTTCAAAACCCTTTGCGTAATATTCTGCCAAAATAACAGAATTTTTTGAGCTTGGGAGAGTATTACTTCTTTGGCAAAATACAAATAAAAGTGAAGATTCGAGAATAACGGGCACAAATGTACTGAAAAACCACTTATTTATCATTTTTATAAACAGAAAATTTTATTTCATTTGAATATCCTAGACATTTAAAACGCTTTGTGTGGTTTCAAAGGGATTCGCTAAACTCTAAATTTTAAATGAATAAACAATCCAATGATTTAAACTTTCATCTTATGCTAAAGTTTTGCAGAATGTGAAATGTAAAGGTATTCGATAGGATTCTATCCAAGCTAAACCAAGGTTTCGTGTAAGTTTTTTATTTCAAGGTTACAACCCAGTTATTATTTAAAGCTTCTATTTGTTCCATGACAGTCCACTTGAAAGAGAAATAGAGCATCAATTTAAAACACATGTATTTACAAAATCTTCACTGGCATAAAGCTCATGAGCTTCTTGGAATTTTTAAATGTAGGTTTTCTATGATTGACGGTACTTATAAACTCAAAAGGCTATGTCACATTCCGAAATATATGCCAAGGTTTTCATTACAATTCTTTTGAGCAAATCAATACGTATTTAGCTTTAGTTTGTCTGGAGGTTTTTATCCATCATCATTGCTTTTTAGTTTTTTGCTGTTTTTGTAAAGTAAAAATGAACTCGCGTGAGTTTTACAAGTTAATTTGAAACATAATCATTTTTATTAGTTCGGAAACAAACGTCAATTCACTAAATTCGGAAAATAATCCGATTTCAAAGCAACAAATTGGTTACACTCCAGACTGGGTTGTACTGTCTGCCATTACTCCACTTGATGTTGCCCATTGTTTTGTTAAATTCAACAATTTGGAAAATGTTGACGTTGTTGATTTAAAATAGCCTGCGCTAATTTTCTCTCAATCGGATTCAAAATCCACACACGTTACAAATAAATGTCTTCACAATGCTGTAAACCAAGAGAGATTAGGCAAATCAAACGGTAGCCTTGTTTCGTGTGGGATTTTAAACTTTTTTGCATTTACTTTGCATTCCAAGGCATCAAATTGTATAATTACTTTAGACGTACTTCCCTTAGCGCATAAAACATTCCAAGGGCAATACGGCTACTTTGATTACTCTTTGGAGTGGAGATTGCCAAATTTTACGCATAATGTAGATTTCACAATTACCCCAATTTTACGTGTATTGATTACATTTGAAGAAAATACACAGGAAATTATTTTGGGATTGCAACAACTTTTAGCTCTTTCATGGTATAAATATAACGACCTTTATAATACTGGTTTTGCTTTAATTACACAAAGACAAGCAAATCAAA
>JAANSO010004095.1:0-10480 GCA_036507315.1 Lepidocyrtus fimetarius | reverse complement strand
TAATTATAAGTTCTTTTTATTCTAATATCTTTTGTCGAAAAGGTATTTTTAATCTAATACGTTTCTCGTAATGTCTTTTTCAGCTAATGTTTTTCTCTAAAGGTCTTTTTCAACTTTACCGATAGACATTACTAATTGGTAGTTTTCTAAAGAAAACATAATAAATTAATTCTGAACAAACAATGCAAGCTACTTTATTGCTAAGATTAGTTTTATTTTCACTCTTAGGAATACACTACAGCGCCTGTCAAGAGTTTTCAACCTTGGTTTACCTCTTGCATTTTACTAATAGCAGTTAAACAGTTTGCCCGTTTGAAAAAACTGTAAAAGCAGAATAAAAATAAAAACGAAAATAAAAATGAAAATTTCTTTTACAGTTTTGGTTAGCCTATTTTTTAAAGTTATTTTCCAATATCTATTTCCATTAGTACTTTCACTGACGTTCATTAAATTTCTGCCATTATTCAAAAACTGCAACGTGGCCTATTTTCATTATTTTAATTTACAACTCCCTTGCACAAGTTTTACTCATTTTCCTAACAAAACCCATTTAATTCCAAAGAATTACATTGCTTGTGAGGAAAGCATTTCAAGGTTGTATAAAATTCTTCAGAAAACTCTACCGGATGTAGTAGTATCATACAGAATTTCAGAAAAAGTTGAAGTGGGACTCGTTAGAAAACGTATATCATATACGAGACTATCTTCCTGCAAAATACGACTAGCCTTGGAATCTAGGTTGCAAAAATTACAAGATGAGATAAACGATTTTAGTTTGGTTTTTATTCCAAATTATTTATGGATTGTATTCGAAACAAAAAAATCTCTTCGGGGGTCAGATGTTCTGATTGAACGCCAATTAAAATACATTCAGGTGCCGGAACTCATCGTGTTTTTAATTTGCAATTGGCAAACGGTCTATTTTTATCCTGCAGTAGAAATCAGCCATAATCCGGAAACGAGGAAGAAATTGATCGAAACTTGGCTATCAAACTATTCTGACATAAAAGGCAAGAAAGTAGCAGTGAACAGGGAGCACAATATCGAAGAATTCACAAATCGTGATCAGCGCTCCATTTGTCCTCTTTACTCCACTCCTCAACCTTCAATTAAACCAGCAAGTTGTGCCGCTCTTCTCATTGCACAAAAGCTAAACTTGACTCTTACAAAAATGTACCAAGCAGGGAGTAGTTCAATTCTTAAAATTAATTTATTCTGTTCTTCTATTTTGGTCAGCTTCACCTGCAACCAAATCTACACAACTTGGGAAATTTCTTTTGCTACAGTAATCCATAAAGCTTCAAAGTCTGGATTGGAAAAGAAAGGTTTAAATTTGCTGGATGCGTTTTCCGTTGAAATTTGGGTTTTGCTTTTCATTTTAAGTTTACTTTGCGGGGGGGTTTTGTCAGCAGAATTAGGTATTCATGGCAAAGGAAATAAATCGTTTTGGTGTAATTTTGCAACTAAAATTTGGATTGATTTAGGAATTATGCTAATCAGCCAACCTCCAACAACTTCTTTTAATTATCTTAAACCGCGACAAATGCCTTTTCTGGGTGTTTGGGTTGGTTGGACCCTGATTGTTCTCGTCATTTCACAAGGATACCAAGCAGGTCTTTTCTCTTCACTTTCGTTAAAATCAACGCCACAATCGCCACAAAGTTTGGATGAGCTTGATCAAAGTGAAATGACCGTTACGACTTTCTCCAGTTGCATTCATGGAAAAAGGCTGTTTCCTTGCATTGAAAATCACAAATCATTAGGACAATGGAAATGGGAACAAAATGCTGAGCAAAACGCAGGGGGAAGCTTTTTAAGCAGCATTTTGAATAGATTATTGTTTTTAAATCATTCTAATTTTGTGGCAAAAAATATACAAAACTTGACAGGAAGGTTAATCAAAGGAAATAAAACTCAGGAAATTCAACTTCCTTCCGTTTTTGTGCTGGTTGACAATACCAATAAGATTGTGAAAGCATTTTCTATGATGTTTCGTGAATTAGGGAATGACATTTGGGTTTCAAACCCTGTTCCAATTCCAGAGCTGAATGATTTCACACATTTTGTCGTGTACAATAATTACTTGAACAGGTTTATCTCTAGAGGAATTCTACAAATTCAGGAGGCGGGTATTTTTCAGAGGTGGAAAGAGTTTCAGGTGAACACGGACATGGCGGATCGACTCAAAGAAGCTCAGAATAAATTGAAAGCACGTGTGCCTAATCAAAAAGTCATTTCAACGGATGGAGGCATCTACAGAAATAAACACGTCAACTGCGACGGTAATTGTCAAGGCACAAGAAAGAATTTTGGGTTGAGTCAAAAATCATTTGAAATGGTCACTGGAGACGTTTTATTTGTTCTGCTAAAATACTTTGGGGTAGTCATTGGATTATCTTGTATTTGTTTTGCAGTTGAAAAAATGTATTATTTCTGTCGAATGCATTTATTCTACATTATGAGCTAATCAAAACAAAAAATTCCAACGTAAAATACTTTACTGAAATTGCAACAGTAGTTTGCTATGGTTTCATTTTTGACGACTTGTTTTATCCAATGATCCCAATTTTACAATTAGTTGTGTTTGTTATGTTGGATCAATCAAAAATATTTTATTGATTGAGCCTCTCAAAAACAACGTCATTAAATTTTCCTTTGCTACTTCAAGTAGTCGGCGTCGAAGTGCAGGTTTTTTAAAACCGATGACGGAAACTGTCTGGACTGTGTTAATTATTTCGAGTTTTGCAATTGCCGTGACATTTTGCGCAACCAAATTTTGGTTTATTAAATCAACTTGGAAATGTATAAAATTAATGATAAAAGTTTGGCTGTGCTTGGCCAAATTGTTAATTACCCAAAGTTCAAAATTCCCTTTGGAGATAAAAACACTTCGGCTTGTATCGATTGGAGTGTGGTTTGGATGGGCCGTTTTGGTGCTGGTCATAGGACAAGGCTACCAAGCCGATCTATTTTCTTCTCTCAGCTACATTTTCAAACCGGAAACTCTAAACTTAAATGAATTCGAAAAAGGTGGTGCTCCTATTGGATCCTTTTCAAAGTGTCTTTACAAAAATCAATTGTTTTCATGCACAAAACTTGCAATATTAAGAATTGTACAGATCCCAACTTTCCTGCAACGAATTGGCAAGAAACTTGCTTTATTTGAGGAAAGTAATTTTGTCCAGGAAGTTTTAATCAAAGGGAAGGTACATCCTATCAATGCAGGACCTCGAACGCAGTCAGATTTTATTCCAATTGAAAGTTCTTTTGCAATTCTGGACAAAACCGAAGAATTAATTCCTACGGATTTTAAAATATTCGGAGGGGAAAACACCTTTGTCGGGCCAATTACCTCTGTTCCGTTTTTAAACTATTACACGTATTATATTATATACGCGAATTATTTTGAGGGCTTCATAACCCGTGGAATTTTGCGTATTCAAGAATCTGGATTAAGTCAAAGATGGGAAAAATATATTAGAAAGTCGCGTATGGCGCTCAGCCTGTTTCAGATTTACCTGAAATTACATAATCCAACTCCTCAGGAGAGAACTCTGGAATATTATAGCGAGCTAAAAAACCAATTTTTGAATTGTGCAGAAGGTTGCAAGGACTCAAGAAAAAACTTTGGAATTACTGAAAGGTCTTTCAAAATTGTGAATCTCAAAGTTTTAATTAATGTCGTTATGTACTTTGAAATGGCACTAGGGGCAGCTTTAATTTGTTTGCTGGTTGAAATATTTATTTGCTACTTCAAGGAAGTCCAAAAATAAATTTTAAATCAATAATATACAAAGCCCAGTGGTTGCAGAAAAGCCGTGAGCATTTACATTTCACCAAACGAAATATAATAGAATTTTTAATAAAAAAGTCGTCATTCGAAGCAAGGCCCGTCTATCTGCTTCCCGCTCTGGTCCATGCTCTGCAGGGTATGCAATGTAGCAAGTTTAAAGCATTGCATAAAAGTTTGATGTGTTTACACAAGTGTCGCTGCGGGAAGATTGTGTACAAACTTTTCGTAGCATACATTACGCTCTGTCAAAATACTCCTCAGCTGACCTTGTAATTTATTGTTACAAATCTTCAAATTTTCAGTTAATTAAATATTGCTTAACGATGGTTGTATGTTTTGTTCCAAAATGCAAAAGTGTTTCCAACCAAAACAATTCATTGCATTTTTTTCTTGCTCCAAAACAAATGGGAAAGCGTTGGGAGGAAATCTTATGGAAAGTTCGAAGTGACAGAAAATTTAACGCACAAAACAAAAATGATCGTGTTTGTTCGTTGCATTTTGAAGAAAAGTGTTTAATTAAAGAAGAAAGATTTCTTATTAATGGAAACTATCAATTCCTTCCAAGGAAAAATTGGACACTATCCAAAGATGCTATTCCAACCTTGTTTCCAGATCTTCCTCCATCTGTTATTCCAAATATTTTGAAGCCAAGAAAGCAACCCTTAAAACGAACGAACATTGAAACCAAGAATTCATCTTTAAAACGATTAAAGCTTCTGGAGAAGCCGGTTGAAGACCCCTTGCCTCTGTTGCCTCCAACTTTTGAATTAGAATTATGGTATAAATCCAATCAGCAAAACATTCCAGGGTGGAGGCTGGACTTATCAAATGAAAATTTCCACAGTCTGTATTTATTAAATTATGACCTTGGATTTCCTGTCATTGAGAAATCATTCACGGTAAAAACAAAATCAGTTTTTCAAATTCATCTTCTCAAGGTATTGATAAAGTTGTTTATGAAATGACTTTTTAATTTTGAAATGCGTACGTAGGTACCCTGCGGAAGAACACTTTCTAGTTGTAAACTAGTGATTGAAGGAGAGGATTTTACGGAAAATTTGCTTTCCAAGTTTAATCTGGGCCTGGAAGTTAGCAACCTTCCTGCAATTTTACATCAATTTCAATTGCATAATAAATGCAAAGGGATCTCTGGATTCAAAAATGAAGAAGAAGTAACCTATAGGGGAGCAACGGCATATAGTAAGGAATGTTTGGAAGTTGGAACTTTTGCAGTTTGTCAACCGTGCAAACAACTTTACGCAAAATTGTATAATAAATTGCATCATCCCGTTACGAAACTAACAGAACAAAAAAGGAAGTTGGCTAAAATAAGAGTTCAAAAGTGGTATTCGAATACGAAACGGAAGCTGACTAAAACTCAGGACAATTTAAGAAAAGTGAAGGCTCAAATGATTCAAGTTAAAAGAAATCTAAAGGAATTTGAAATGGAAGGAGTATCTGACAAGGTCAAGGCTTTGAATTTACCCGCACCGATGGAATCTGGAATATTACATTCTTTACAACTAGCTAAAATTAAATCCAGCAAAGGAATGAGGTTAGTTTAAATAATATTTTACAGTGAATCCTTTTCCAAATTATTAAGTTAGTTAATAAGACTTTAGCTAATTAGGATTTTTCTTTTATTTTACAGGTATTCTTCACTTTGGTTATTAGAATGCCTTGTTCTTAAAATTAAATCTTCTGCAGCATACCGCCACATTCGGAACTCCCGTTTATTGCCTCTTCCACACCCTTGTACTTTAGCAAGATTGATTTCCTCTGAAAGAAGCGCTTTTGGATTTAACAATCTAGCTTTGCAGTCTATATATGAACAAATGAAGAACCTTGGAAGACGTGACCGACAGGGAATTCTCATGTTTGACGAGATACAACTTCGAGAAACTGTGGAATTTAATTCATTGACCCACAAATGGGATGGACTTGTAGACTTTGGTGACTTCACCGATGAATTGGTTAAAAAGGGAAAGGAAAATGATCTTGCTAATCACGCATTTGTAATCATGTATCGTCCGTTAAATTCCAACTGGGTAGTTAAATTTATCATAATCAGAGTTTGTATTAAATCACATTTCATATCAAATATATTTGAAAAATTTATGTCCTGAAACTTTCATTGTTTGTAAAAAATAAGGTTCAACCAATAGCAGCCTTTGCAACAAGAAACGCTGCCTCTGGAAATGCTATTTACAAGCTTATTTTGGAAGCTATTATAAGACTAGAAAGCGTTCAAGCTGAAGTGCTGGCCTTGGTTTGCGACGGTGCAAAACCTAACAAATCATTTTGGAAGCAGTGCGGCATAGGGCTGTTCAATTCTGAAATTATAAATAAGGTATTTTGGAGCATAATTTAAAAAAAAAGAATATTGTTTAATCATTTTGTTTAAAAATAGATGGAAAATCCCGTAGATTCTAGTCGCAATGTTTATTTTTGTGGGGACGTTCCGCATATATTTAAGTGCATCCGCAATCACTTCAAAAAGTATGGAGAAGTAAACGTAGGTCTATTCTATTACCATAATTTTATCTTGTTTCTGATTCAACAAATGAAGCTCACCTTCATTACTTAGTTATTGTAATTTAAAATTTATCCTTGCAGTACTTTGGAGAGGAAATTGATTTCAATTATTATGAGAGCTTACTTTTAGAAGTATTCCAAACGGTTGTTTGGAAAACGAAAATGCCCAAAGTTAACAAAATCGCACATAAATCCAAATGCTTTCGAGAAAATGAATGTTCCATTAGCCACACAAGTAAGCAATAAATATTCTTCAATTTTATTTACGTTGTATCAGTAAATAAAGTTTGTTATTTTTATTAGTTGTTTAGTGGAAGCGTTGCTACCGGATTGCAGTTTTACCGTGAAATGGGATTAATCGAGTTTGAGAAATCAGAATGGACAGAAAAGTTCACTATGGAAATGAACAAAATTTTTGACATTCTCAATGCGCGCATTCCTAGTAAAGGCATTCGCTTAAATGATAGTAAATTCATGGTTGGTGTTAGTTTTAAATATATTTATAAAAATTAAAATTCAAACTTAAAAAGTATTTACAACTCTTGTAGGCTTTAGAAGGTTTTGAGGCTAAATTGAAAAACACAGCGACTTGCTATCATCTGATTCAATTTTTGACATACCATTTGCCAGCCCAGAAACATATGTGACTCTGTGGATAACTGTTAGGTCTACAATCGAAATTATTCAATATTTGTCAAAGGAGTTTGAATACGGCTATGTTTTAACTGGAAAAATAAACCAAGATTGTTTGGAGGTATTTAAAAACTTACTTACTTAAAACATCAATTTTAAAATAGTTAAAGTTAATATAACTGACATAAAAATTTTCGTTTCAAGCGATTTTTTGGAATAATTCGAGCGTCAGGAGGCGGAGAGGATCATCCCACAGTGACCAATTTTTGTCAACTGTTCAGGCTTTTGAGTTTATACAATCCTGTCAAGCGAATCATTAAGGGAAACGTCAGCACTGAAAGTGACATGGAAGTTTTAGTAAACTTCGAAGCCCATTTGAAACAAAATCGGGAAATATCCAGACAGCAAAAGGAACAGTTTAAAGAAGATTTAGAAGAGGTTCTTGTAGAAAAGTTGTTGCTTTGCGAGAAAGGTCAAGGAGAAATTGGGAATGTATTTGCTGGAGCCAATTCAAATATCCTTGATCGTAACATTGTTTATTATTTGGCTGGATATTTATGTTACAAAGCTAAAAAAAATTTAAAATGCAATAATTGTATTGTTAAGCTATCTGTAATTGAACCGGAAGTTAATCATCTGGAAGCAACTCTAACACAAATAGTCGACTACGGATCTCTTCATCATCCGTCCAAGGCTTTCTTTATGCTTTATTTTGTCATTAGAGGAAGCTTTCTGTGACGTTCTTGCTACAGAATTTAAATGCGGCGATATAATAATCGAATGCGCAAAGCGTTTAGCAATTAAATGTGACGGTGATGTCAGTTGCGGTGCATCTGGACATTTTGATAACATTCTAGTATGTTTATTCCCGGTTTATATAACGATGCGGCTCCATTTTTATTCCCGTTGTAAGAGAAATGAGCTGGGTCATGGCAAAGCCACAAAGAAAAAGCGCAAAATGAGCAAACTGGATTCACGTTAGCATTCAAGGGAATTAATTTTAATTTATAAACTTATAAACTAACAATGTTATAACTAAACTAATAATCTTAAGGTTTATTTGCGATGAAAAAGCATTTTCCGATGAATTTTTTCTGTAGAAAAGTCCTTCGGTAGAATCATTTAACTTTCGGTGGTTTCTTATGATTAAGTAGGTTTTTGATTTGTGTTGCTAATGAATGACATTGTTTTTACTTAAATATTTTGCTAATATTATATAACAGTGTTTAAAATTCTTGGGTTGGGATTTACTGGGGTTACCTTTGACTATACAATGACTATTGCTGATATTAAAGAGATTTATTCGTAATTTTAATAAATCTTAACTTATATTCTACATTATAAAAATTGTCCATAGCTATGAATAAAATCTGTGAACCCGTTGTGCACGTAAAATAATGCAAAGTCTTAAATTTCTATTATGAAATAAAATTGTAAAATTCATTTTAGCTGGTGTGGCAACACTCCAAGGAAGTTCGAAGTGATAAGCTTAAGGGACACGGGCCCTATGGTGTTTCCCAGTGATTTTAACAATGTCTCTGTCGGTTTCACCTTTTTTATTTGGCGTTTTCGCACTGCTCTGCCTAAAAATAAATATGGTTTCACCTTTTTTATTTGGCCTTTTCGCACTGCTCTGCCTAAAAATAAATACTCAATGTTCAAAATTGTTTAAGTATTTATTTTAATAAAAATTGATTACAGAACAAAAATAGTGTGTAATCACTTCCACAACTTGAGAAAGCCAAATTAAATCCTCGTCCTAAAACGCTGGAGTCCGATCTAAAGACAATCAAGCTTACATTACTGAAAAGTTTCCGTGTCCGTAGGATCGCAATGACTAGTAGGATCGTTTAATTCGATCGGGTAATTAATCAACGTACAGTTTAATTTTAATTGTTATTTAGCAATGATTAAATTAAAATATAATTTAAATGATTGATTTAGGAGCAGGGGTCGACCATGCAGTTTAATATTTGGATATGTAACGGGGATAACGTAAAGCCTCAGCTTTGTAATTGTATTATTTCTTCAAGGTAAACCTACTTTTGAAATTGTTGATATTTATTTTCTTGTATTGCCCCATTTTAGATGGATAATTTATATTTTATCGTTGCTTTCATAACGGTTTTCATACAAAAACTAACCCCATTCTTACGTCTGATTTGCAGTCGTACAAAAACAGGTAAGAAAGTACTGATTAATGAAAAACAAAAATTGCGTAACTGAAAAAATTATTATTCTAATGCCAATTTGTTTACAGATCCTAATTTTGAATACTGCTGGGAAGACTTTAGTTCAGCGTTGCCTGTATTGGATGCTGGAGACCGTCCTGAAATGGCAAGCGTCTTCAAAATTTTGCGCTGCTTATAGCGGGAAGATCGTGAACAAAAACGTAAGTCAAATACTGTCCAATTGTAATTAATGTTTAACCAATTTGTTATTTTAAGTAGATTAATTAACAAGATTAGTGGATTGAAACTTGTACATTTTGGATTAATTTAGGCAAAGGAGAAAGGGATAACCTGCCTTACTTTTATTTGTGGAGGGATTTGAGAAAGAGACCTGAAGCTAAATGTACGTCTTCAATCTCTGTATTTACGATTTCAAAAGGTAATTTTTGCTTCCTTCAACAAAAGTTTTGTTACGTTTGGTGACTTTATTTAATAGTGACTTTTTGATCAATTCCATTCAAAACAATGAGAATCGGCTTCCGAACATCATCATGTTGACTTTCTTTCCAAATATCAAGCTGCCCCGTGAAATCAATATTTGTAAGATAGCACTTGAGATTATATTTATGCAACTCGTCACCACAAACACAATTCGCAAATCATTTTTATTATGCCTTTCTTTGTTATTTTCAGCTTTTCCACTTAAAATAAATCCTACTTTTCCAAATTTTAAGTTATTTCGGCGTTTATGTCATTAGTAAAACACTCAAAATGATAATTCATTCTTAATCTCGTCACAGAATGCATACATCTAAGATTAGCACTCAGAAAAAAGCTTGACACAAACTTACGGAGTCGTCACCTGGCGGGTTATTCCAAAACTTTTAACAGTGTTCTATTGTTAGTTACTACAGAAATAATACCAATAGGGATTTTTTGCCCAGCTTTAATTTAATTATTGAGCAAATCTCCGAATAGATTGTCTCTGATTTTAATTGCCTTATGATTGTCTAATATTTCTCGCTTTTTTACTTTTGAAATTGTAAAAGTTTTTAAAATCTCTTGTCAAATTTTTAATAAAATCCTGCATGTAAAATGTAATTCGTTGCTTATCGACGTAAGTTTCTAAATTACAAAGTAAAGTTTTATTAATTTATCAAAATCTTCCTTGTTCTGCAACAAAGTCATGTCATGCACTGGCTTATCATTGGCAAAAAAATACGAAATGCAAAAATGTGCGGTTTCCGGCACCCGTTGATAATGATGTGTTAGTTATTGCGACATGAATAGTAAAATAAACTCGAAAAATTCATACTTCGTCACGGTCTAGACTAGTTTTTATTTTATG
>JAANSO010004094.1:0-10481 GCA_036507315.1 Lepidocyrtus fimetarius | reverse complement strand
TGATGATGACTACGACGATCAATCCCAAAGATAATTTTTTGTTTTGATTTTGTATTAGAAAAAATCTGAGTTTATGAGGAAATTGTGTTTAAAGATGGAACGCAGACGTAATGAATGACGATGATGAAAAATCAGTTATGGCATTTCATAAACGCATGTAAATTGTAGAAAATGCATAAATGATTTGAAAGGGGTTTAACACATTTTCCCGTTCTGGGTTGAGTTGGATGAAATGTATTTCCAGCTGAGAGTGCCAGATTACAATTTTTAGTTAGTTAATAAAAACGAGAGCAAACGGAATTCCATGTAAACTTGTGATGATCGTAATGTTGTTTTACTTTTAATAAAGATTGCAATGGAGAAATTTTTAGAAACATAAATGAATACATATAAAGTAAAAATTTTTGCCTTCATTTATTATGAATGCAATTTAATGTTACATTCCAGATTCTTACTGTACTGCAGTGTGTATCGTATAATTTCAAACTGTTTATATCTTTGAAAAAGTTACTGATGGGGAAGAAGACGATGACAAGGAGAGGAGAGAAGATGAGAAGAAATTTCTCTGTTGAAAAGTATTTTATTATTGTACATGATAATCAGAAATGCTCTACTTTTGCACCATTTTAATTTCTTTCCTGAAGACTCTCAAGATTTTGACTATTCCACATTTCCATGTTTCCTTATTTTCTCGAAAATAGGGTAGATTACGAGTACGATAATAATGAAATGAATGACGATCATTTTATATAATCACATTTATAATTTTTAAACCCTCTTTACATAAAGCAGTGCTCTTGGCTGTTGCTGTATGCTTGAGAATACTAAAATAATTAGAGACTTTTTTATATTCCTTTTAAGACTGGGAAAACGGATACAAAAGTAGATATATAAATGCAGGCAGGCATACATAATAAATTACAACTGTGTTACAGTTACGAGTTACTTCACTCAAAAAAACTTGCCAGCTTTATTTCATTCAGCTAAGAACTCTAGTAAATTACTCAAGAAAAGATTTTAATAATGAATTTTGGTTAAAAGCGTCTCCTTTTCTTTCTCAAACTACATTACGTCTTTTTAACAGGCGGCGGCCGCGCTAATGCACTTAAAATGGAAGAACTTTTACTTGTCACTGTTCTAAATTTTCCATTATATTAATACAATTTGTGTGTTAGAGCTCTAGTTTTAGTTTTTTATTTGTTTTCCACAAAAAAGGGTTCATTTACTTGAGAGGTTGGGCTGTATACAATACAGGTACATCCTTACGTAATTGATATCCAACCATCTTCTGTTTTCAACTCTTGCAGCTACAGGAAAGCAACGTTGCCGATGTTTAATGTTTATTTCGTTACACTTCATTGTTCTCATACTCTCTTTGGATTAAAACAAATTACTCATTTTGCGTCCTATCCTGAGAACATTTCAGTCATAGTCAGTGAGACAAAAGGAAATGAATGCAATTCCATTTATTACCGTCAAACGTTAAATGCGAATCATATTAATGTCGTGCACTATTCCATTATTACGCAACGACTGTTGAAAATCTGTAAAGGAACAAGCTACACAACAAGCGGATTTGCATTCCAGCAATTATATGAAATGTGCTTTTTTATTATTTTTCTGAAATAAGTAAATGGAGTTGTCGAGCTCTAAAGCAATAGTTAGAAAGATTGGAATATTAGATTTCCATGATAAAGTGCTGGTTAAACCGCTCATCTTTCTACCTGTCAAGTTCATAATCACATCGATTATGTGGATCGTCTTGTTGAATCATGCTTATCATCTTCTGAGATGAAGTAAATGAACATGGATATTTGTTGCTCTTGAAAAACATTATCCAGCTTTCTATAGTTTGTACTGTTGTTTAACAATTTACGTTCATGTTTCTACACGAAATGAAGAAAGTGGTGGGTAGCAAAAACAAAAGCATTAAGCAAAAAACTACATCTTCATCATCTTCACCTTTATGTACCTCTCACGAACAATAACATTTGTCACTGATGTTGATGATGAAAATGAGCGTTTGGTAAATTGTTCCTTTTGTAACGCGGTTTGTTAACTGCTGTTTTACTTTTTGCATAAACAACTTCATATTTTTCATCGGAGATTCCACTATAAATAAGTAAATTTTACAGCAAAAAACTATTTCAACTGAGGAGGGACATGGTCGCAAATGGACTTGTAGATGGATAGATGGATTATTATAATGAGTTTTTTATGTCCACGAAACAAAAAGTATGCGTAGGTTGCTGCCGCTTTATGGCTGAACTTTATTACATCTTCATTGTCATTCATTTAAACTGATTTCTTTTATATGCGACGGGCGACGACTTAAAGATCGTCCGGTAGTTTGCTGCTGAAGTGGAATGGACCTCGCCTATTTCCCTTTTTGTTCTCCACAGAACAGATGCTTTTTAGAAGTTGTTGATGATGTAGTTTCTCTTTGTTAACAATTTTATCACTGCTGTAGTAAATTTCGAAATAGTAGTAATAATATGGGCAGGTAATTTAGTGCTTGTCAATGCTTTTTATGAGAGTCATACTTAAATTGTTGGAATGTGGTGGCAATTTCCTAGTTAAATAGGGTTATCACTGCCTGTCATTCATTAATGGGGATAACAATTGCCGTTTTTAGCCATGAAGTTCAAGGGAAATGTTTTTATTACTACTTATTTTTTTCTCGTTTGAGAAAGAGTGAGAGACCATTGTGTTTTTGAAATCGTTCATGCAGAATGAAGAATGTACTTGGCAAGAGGCATATGGACGCTAATAAAGTTGGGTGAAGCAAGCTAGGGGATATTTCATTGCTTTTGCTTATTTATTGGAATTTTCAAGTCACGAAAATGAATGGTTGAATGAAAGGAAACATTTTGAAGTGGGGCTCTTTTTTGGTAAAAGTAAAAACAAAAGCAAGCAAAATATACAACTCCTTCTCCTCATGAGTTTTACTCTTAATATGGATATCTCACTTTACTGTGGTTTCCTTCCTGTTTTTAGATACGCACTTTTAGAGGGAGAGTGCGTAGAGAAGGAGGGAGCACATTTTTATAACTTGAGACGTTATATATACCATTTCTTCCTCCCTTTTCATTCTTTCTTACAAAGTGTAGAAAATTGGATATCTTAATTGCGTTTGTATAGCCATCATGATAAGCTAGTTAAGATTAGCTTTAAGTTGAAGTCTCAGAGTTTGAAAATGCCGACAAAATTAAGGAAGAGAGTTGCATGTAGCTTTTGCTTTCGGCTATTAAAAAGAGAGAAATAGGCATTGTCATGCCTTCTCCTTATTGCTCTATGTCCGATTCATTATTATTATTACGACGACACATGTATCAGGGTAGGATCCAAAATACCAAATGAGAAGGAAAAGTTTAATAGAAAAGTCAAATCACAGCTGGTTGGAGCTTAAATGAGTTTACCGTGACATGAGAAAGGATATGCTGTAAAATTCTGAATCATATTACCTACTACGCTATTACATCATGATTATTCATGCACAATACGTATTAGGCATTACTATACTCTGCAGTATTTAATTCCATACCAGCCTCTTGTTTCCTCTTCCAGTGGAAATCAAAGAAAAACAGTCTTTCTTCCTGTTTGCTCTCCTCCCCAAGACACCTCTGCTGTGCAAGAAATCCATTATTTTCCACTTTGTAAGTAAATCGATATTGGGTAGGAAATGAAGAAAATACTCTAAGAAAGGAAAGGATAGTTTTGCTTTCTATTAATGGAACTGCTGGAGTTGGAAAATTACAAATAGTTGGAATCAAGTTGTATGTTTTCAGTTGACGTTTTGCTTAGCTTTCTCCTCTCATGTGGTTTGGTTCTACTTTATGAGAGAGCTGCATACACTGCAGAATTTGGCCAGCAGCAAATTTCCTGAAGAAGAAAGCTCGAAATGAATTGTTTTGTATGTCATTATTGCAATGCATCCATGCACAGATTCTCATTTTGTTCGCTTACTGGTTTGCGGTGTTGCTGATGCCGCTGGTTTGGTTTGGTTGTTGCGGTCTATATAGGTACATACGTATTATGTAGATTTTTAAAAGAAAGCAAAAAATACGCACTGTAAAGATTTCAAATATAATACCTAATGTGTTAAATGAAACAATCTGCAAAGGAGAACTAATGGGAAACTGCTTTTTCATATGCAAAACTAAATCCTCATTAAAACAAGAACGTATTCATTCTAACCCTTGTTATTGATCTAAATTAAATCGTTCGGGATGAGAGTTGTGTAGAATTAAGAGTGAGAGGACCTGCATTGCGACTTTCTATTCAATTGACATTTGGATAGACGCTTAGACAGTGTAAGCGTAACTTGCAAAACATTGTCTTCCGTCAGCAGTTTCACATTTCCATTTTATTGAATGGATTTGCTTCAAAAGCTACACATTTTCTTACCAAGTCAGAGAAACAGAGATGTAAATTAGCACATCTAGCTTTTCTAGAATATATTCGAAGCTGTTGAAGCTGAAATTCAAAATGTTTTGTGTATACTTAATTTAACGAAAAATTTGCTAAATGGAAAAGGTCTTAATAACCCTTGATTCCGTGACAAGGTTAATCTCTCTATCTTTACTCTTCCAACCAAAGGAATTGCTTATAATCTCGGATAAAATGAAGCATTCACCTCGCTATTAATATAAACTAAAATTCAGTTCAGTAGTGTACCATCTGCCTCTACTGTTTACTTATGCAGGTTATGTAGGTCATAACAATAACTGAAATAATGAAATCTGAATTTTTTAACCAAAAAACTAACAAAGCAGCACAAGGAAGGAAATTTACGTAAGGTAATTTCTATTAGTATTTTGGCGACAATGTCCAATTCAGTCAGGAGGCACGCACGTGTACAGTAAAAATAATCTAAAAATCATGAAATTGAAATGGTAATTGGAATATCAAAGGCAGAGAAAATATCTGATTCAATCCAAACTTTAAACAAACACCAAACCGCGTACACACATTTGTTCAAAGTGTTTAATTTTTTGTTTGTTTTCAACTTTTAATAAACTCTGTTGTTGCGAAATAAAAGATTTTTTGTTCGATTAAAACGGAATTATCGCAGTCTGGTCTGGCAAGAGCCAGAAGAAAACATCAAAGCTATAAAAACAGATTGCTGATAGAACAGTTGATAGGACATTCCATTTATACAATTGCCATTGCAAAAAAAGGCTAAATTTACTGGCTGTGACCTGTATTGGAGGCTTAAAATTTAATTTAATCTAAATGGAAATAGCAATATTCATTGATACGCAAAAGATTTTTGCCCTGTTGGGTAATAATTGGTATTGATACTGGCTTTTTTACTGCAGCAGGACATCTGGCACGGCTCGTTAATCCGTTGATATTTTACTGCAATATTAATTTTAAATGGAAAAACAAAAACACGAAATTGGCTTGGCTTTCTCTCAAACCAATATTTTTGCACTTGTATTTTCTCGAATTGTTTTTATCATACCATTTTTGCTTTTGCTTAAAAAGCTTTTTGTAAAATTGTTTGGCGTTTGTTTATTTGGTCGGCTGTCAGCAGTATAAAAAGTCAGTGCCTTTGTGTTTTCAACAAGACTGTCATTAAAATAATAATACTTTGTTGTCGACAGATATTTAAATTAGCATTTAAAACTATAACGTTTATCATTTGCAATGAAGTCATGAAATGAAGTGTGATTTATTGACTAAAATGCAAACTGACAACTTGTTCATGAGCTTACTCTTTCTTTCTCTTCCTTGCTGTCATTACCACCATTGCATCAGCTATAAATGCAAAACTAGAGAGTGATAAAAACTCGAAGCTAAAATAATGCAAGTATGATTATTATTCTCTCTTTACGACTTTTATGGGCCATCATAATTCAATTTTTTAGATTGTTTGCTGCTCTGCACTACTAGGTCTATCTAAAAATCTCTGCTTACTTATAATTCAACTGTTCCTTTGCAGAATACAAACATTTTTTATTGTTCAATCATACTATTATTGCTACAACTATTGAAAAACAGTATCAAACTGAGCTACAACAATTTATTTGACTAGACATAACACTATAAAGGCATGGCAAAATAAAATTAAAACCAAGAAGAGTTGTAAATGCTCCCAGTAATAATCTGTCATTCATGATGAGACTTTATTGTTTGTGAGAAAAGTGTGCCAAGTTGGATTTTGATGTATGAAAGGATAAATTTAAAGCTACTTAATTTATAAAACTTCAAACTGTAATATATTCGTAACGGTCTGAATTTGGAAGGATTAGTTTTTTTATTATTATTGCATTGCAATATAGAATTGAAGTGAAGGAGAACATCACAGACCTAAAGAAAAGAAGTAGAAAGAGCATTTCGATGTTCTCTGTGTAGTTATGCCATGAAATATATGTAGACCGTCCTTTTCTGATGAATGTGTCTGTCACATTCACTTCTGACGAATAAGTTTACAATTGTGTTAAAAAGGAGTGACACCAAGAGAAGTTTTTCCTCGATCTTTCTCTTTTTTTAGTAAGCATCTTACTTATGAATGATGTTTATCTCAGAGTTTCCACCTAAATGATGCATTCCGCTTTTTGCAATTTTAGAACCTCCTCTTAAAATTTAGATCTGAAATAACATCCCAAATATTTTAGTTATTTTTGCAAACATTTTAAAACTAGTAGCATGTTTGCATGTAAATGACGTAGTCAATTTCAATTTCCATAATCTTTGATTGATTCATTCAAAAGCAGCTCTTAAATTTTAGCTATATTTAAATAACTTATGCCATTTATTACCCGAATCTGTCAAGTCTAATACGTAATATTTTACATTCTAAAGATATTATTCACGCATCGATCACTTTCACATTCAGTTTCCGAGAGTAGGCGTTTAAATGGCAGCCTAAATAGATTTTTTGAGTAACTTCGTTTAGTTTGATTCATTTTGGGTAAAGGAATTTTTATAAATAGAAATATTTAGCACTTTACATTCCCAATAAATAGATTAAACATCATATCAATCTAGTCCAAAACTGTAAGCAAAGTACATATCTACCATTAATACAAGAGAAAAACCTGAACTTGGCAAAGATGACGTTGCGTTTGTGTTATGACGCAATAAAGAAAGTAATGATATTTCATAAATATTAATAACTGAAGTACATTGGTGGCAAGAACCGGCTCATTGCATCACAACTCCCACTTACTTCCCACTTGAAAGCAGCCGTTTAGCAGGGTATTGCCGTTTTTATCATTTTCTCCCAAAAATATATGATTATTACGTCAAGTTATAACTGAATGTGGGCAAAAAGAAATCTAAAGAGGGCTCTTACTACTTTGGTAATAAAATAGTTTAAGGAATAACGAGACTATTGATACCAACTGTGAGCAAAAATAAGTGTGGAAATTCTTGTTGAGTAAACATCACGTACACATAACTCCCTCGCTCTCTTTTACTATCCAATTCTTTCTGCCAATTTTATGTGTACACTTGTGTTTCCACTATGATGAATTCCTTCTTTCCTGATAGATGAAATAAATGACCTGCAATTTCTTTTTTTACTAACAATCTTCACATTTTTTTGCTAACTTCTTATCTCAGTCTGGGTTTGTTGTGTCTAACCAACCATTCCCATACATCTATTTCCTGATTAAAAGCTCTACTTTCATTCATGTGGCAATTCTTAAGGAAAATTGCATTTTGACGGAATACCCAGTATAAAAAGAAAGCTTACTGATGGTGATAAAGAAGGAGTTGGTCTTAATGCATTAAATAACTTATTCCCTCCGCAAACATTTTGCGCATTTATGGTCTCATACTGTAACTGTATACATTTATTATTCTATTTTTGCTCCGTTGACGGTAATGTACGAATGCAAAAAAAGAGAAATTGAATTATAGGAAAACATTTTCATTCAGTGTTCTTTCACTGAAATAATATTTTTAAACATTAAGTCGAAGAAAAATGTATTTTTGAATGTTTGCAAAAAAGAGAAATTGAATTATAGGAAAACATTTTCATTCAGTGTTCTTTCACTGAAATAATATTTTTAAACATTAAGTCGAAGAAAAATGTATTTTTGAATGTTTTATTACTAACGTGTGCGTAAATTGTTATGAGGCACATTACTTTTATTTTAAATCTTCCAGAAGCAATTTTGCAAGAAATACTCTTAGTTTATGAGTTTGTTTTTCTTCATTTACAAAACAAACTTTTGGTGGTCTTAGCCATACACGCGTCATAAATGTGATCAATTTATTATGATATTTTAAACATCCATTTTTTGCAAAACCACATCGTGTCCTTTCAATTAGCCAAAATTATATATTGACAGCAAAGCTACCACAGGGGTAAATTGCGAGTTCATGAAATATTTACAACCATATTTTTCAGAGACAGTCTAAAAGAGAAGACAATGAGACGAGTTGGATGAAGCTAGGTAAATAATTTCTCTGCAATGGATAAAGTTCTCATCTCTCATTAGTACCTTTTGCCTTGTTATGGTTTCTTAGATATTTGTATAATTGTCTAGGTACAAATTTCAGTTCCAGTGTCGTAATCTTATGAAAGTGATCCTGGATAAACTTAGGCAAAGCCATGTCACGTTTTCCATGGTGTGTGATTCTTGGTAACTTTGTTCTTCAAAATAAATTATAATGTAACGGAATACCTAGTAAGAACTCTTCTCTTTTTCATTCCCTCCCGTGTGGCTTCAACAAAAAGTTGCAAAAGTTATGTGGAAGATAAACTTTTCTTCATTTTCACCCAGACTGCTTTTTCTGGTAGTAATTTTTAAGTTTGAAGGAAAGTCACAAGGGATGGGAGTAAAACGATGCATCAAATTCAGTTTCTGCAATAATAAAGTTTTTTTGTTAGGTAAGTTTCATCATTTTTGCATTCGGCGAAGTAAAAAAGGCATTTTCCATATAGATATCTTTGCATAAGTATGTATTGTAACAGGAAAATTGGCTAGACTAAAACAAACTGAAGTTTGCTTAAAAAGCAAGGATGATTTGTCGTCTTTCGTCGGCTGAGAGCAAGTTCCCACTCTTTGATTTGATTATAATTTGCGCATTTAGGTATCATCATAATTGTTTTATTACTTGTCTGTCAATCGACTTATTCACAGAGGGCCAAAAGTACAACAAAAGTTTATTGAGAACTCACGTATAGAAAGGCCTAATCAAATTAACAAAGAATTTCAATCAAGATTGGAACTTTCAATTGTATTATTGTTTGCTATAATCGAATCGTTTTCTGATAGCGGACGGGGAAAAATTATACCAATTTTTCCTTACCGTCATTTGGGATTTCACAGCCCATTTTGGCCGAAGAAAAAATTCTATGCATTTAAATTAGAACATTTTACCCGTGTAGAAGGAAGTAGCCAGCAAAGGTGTGGTATGATACGGTGAATGAACCTTACTGATGTGAAAAATGTGATTTTGTCTAAAAAGCTTCGTCTTCTGTTCTGTGGTGAACCATATGAACTTTTTCGTTTTTAGAAAGTTCCCTTACTTATTCAAAGTATGGAGTAGATAGACTTTTGTATAATACAGTTGCAAAGTAGCTCAGCCTTTTAAAACCGTTTTTACTGTCGACAGTTAGTGAGAAACGTCTGTGTAATCAGCATAATTGGAACAGTTTGTTGAATGAAAGAAAACATTTTATTAAAACCTTCTCTTTTCTCTATTCACTTTTGTTACTTTTAAAATGAACCTTCCATTTTGAACTGGAAAAACTTTCCACCCAAGAAACTCAAAATGGAAATGAGGTTTAATGTCTTAAAATACTTTAAACTAAAAGAGGGTGGCGATGTTCGCATGCAGTAATTCGTATTTATCTGGATAATAATATAGCAGTTTAAAGAAATATTTGTAGCACTCGCCTACCGTATGTTTTTAATGTTTCTTCCTTGTCCTAAAATGTATTCTTATGGGTGCAGACGACATGACGTCTGGAAGTGAAGGAAAAGGGTTGAGATTAAAAGTCCAGTGCAATAATCATAATTTTGAAAAATGGTTTTTTGTGGGGGGTTGAGATCAAGTAACGAGTCGACAATGGTTGATAGAGTAACAGTGCTCTGTTTTGTTCCATTCACCTTCCTTTTTTCTTAGGGTGGGTGGTAGTTGCTAGTAATCAAGTATTGCACCAAACACACCTATCCTTGTAGGAAGTAAGTGAACCCTAGAAAAATTGGAAAGTGATCATTTTTAGTTAAGTCAAACTCTGTCACGTCTACAAGCATAGAGTTTGTACATATTGGAAAACCAGTTGTTTTTTCATTTTTCAACTTAAACATGCACACAACCTGCACATTTTCCAGTAGAGAGGAAAAATAAAGCAAAAAAACCTTGAAATGAAAGAGAATAATATTTAGAGAGTAATATATCACGTTTTTTCCAATAATGAACAGGTAAAACATGTCGTACCCTATACCTACGTAGATTCTTTTTTAGCCTACAGCCTTCGTACACTTCAAAACTCTCCAGCGAGTTTTCGGTGATGA
>JAANSO010004093.1:0-10481 GCA_036507315.1 Lepidocyrtus fimetarius | reverse complement strand
GTTACAAACTTTTCTATTATAATGTTAAATGTTATTTAGGTTTTCACAGGCGATTCTGATCTTATCACTGGAGGAAAGAAAGGAATAGCAATGTCTTCGTACATGAATATGGTGGAATTGGATAGCAAACTGCAAGAAAGCAAACGTAGTAAGGCGAACGGAAGCAATTATGACCTGATCAAACGTCCTTTTCTTCGCTATCAATTATCATTTAAAAACGTCAGATGTTATACAAGGACCCCCACCACTTTTTTCTGTGGTCCCGTCGAAAACAAGTTTTGGAAGCTATGCGGACCTCAAATTGAAGATCTGCAAATTGAAGACGCTATTTTTAGCAAAATAGACAAGAAAAATAGTCCCCATTATTATACAGTATTATATGGTGTATACAACACTTGCGAGATGCTCCTACTCTTCGAAAACAAAATTCTGTTGTTGTTTTGTGTCAGAATTTTGTTTTCGAAGTCCTACTCGACACTTGTCCAAGCTTGAAAAAGTTGAGAATTTCAAACTCATGCAAAATTATGTCATTCTATGATAATGCTAGTCTGATGAGGGATATGAAAACGCTTGATGGGAAGCAAGGCCGCAGGAAATCTTTTGTGAAGAAGCAAAATTTTGCCGGCAACCTTCACACTTTAATTATTGAGAAGACAACGGATCATCTAGGAAAGATTTTGTCGATCTGTCCCAACTTAAAGGTAAGTCAGTCATGTAAAAAGCGTGCTAAAAACAACAGGGATGTGATAATGTTAGAATTACTTTTTCAAACCTTGTTCTTTTAACAGACATTAGTTCTTGAAACCAACGGAGACATTACTGGACTTCTTGCTCCAACGGCAATTGGGGAATACATAAAACTGGAAACCCTCAAAGTAAATTACCCCTGCTACGAAAACAATCAAATTGTTCCGCTTCTGAATTACGCTGTGTTGCTGGCAAACAAGCAATTCTATTCTCTTAAGCATCTTTCTCTCGAAGGAATCCGCTTGATTGATTCCAGACGCCCTCCATTTGATTTGTACGCCGCCTTAGCACATTGCAGCAGGACTTTAAAATCCCTTAACTTAAAGGTGCACAGAACCGGGTATTATCATGGCATGTCAGAAGAGAACAAATGGTTCACGGACTTGTCTCCGTTTTCCTTTCCAAACTTAACTTTGCTGAAGTTTTGCATCGATTTTGATTGTTGCCGATGTGGATTTGAATCAAGAGCGAAAAATATGAAATTCGACTTCAGAACTTTAGAAGGGATGCGAATGCTGGAGCAATTAGAAATCAGGGTTGGGGATAACGGTGTGAGGAATCCTGGAGGTCAAGACTGGATTTGTGAAGGTAATCGAACCAGCTTTTTGCCTAGTGGGGTTGACTTTGCTTTAAACAACGCAGATGCGGACCCGATTCTTTGCAAGAATCTCAAGAAATTCACTTTCATCGGTTGGGGTTTGAACAAGGAAGACATTCCACTTCTGTCCAGTTGGTTCCCCAACTTGACTCTGCTTGATGCGGTGATCAAACCTGATGCTGTGCCTGTCCTGTTGGACAATTGGAGTAAACTGGAGAAAATAGAGATCAAAACGGATAGTTTGATTTCCCTACGGGAATTGCGTCCTTTGATGGAGAAAAAGGAACAACTTCGTATAATCCAGACAATCTCTTGGTCACTTGGACAAACTAAACGTGTGGAGTTGAAGGAGGATAATGGAATGCTTTACTTCTATGAAAACTCTGAAGTGGATGAGAAGGATGAGGTAGAGGATTGGATTATGAATGAATGATGATCGATATTAGACTAAATAACGAATTTCTTCTTTGATTGTAGCTTTTTCAAATAACCAATTAATGTTTTCTCATTTCTTTTATTGAACAATGAACTAAATTAATTTACTAAACAACAGTTAAGTAATAGCACTTATAATAATTTTAATGATAATGAAATGCATTGAATAGAGGCACCTTAATTTCTGCAAAATGTTTTCATAATTACTAATTGTTATTAGTATGTACGTAGAAACTAACTAATCAGTACTAATCACCCCTTAATAATTATTTTATAGAGTATATTATTGCTTATCTTTAGTTAACTCCTGATATCTTACTTATCAACAGTGCCTTAAAGTGTAAATATAACTTTAATCTTAAAATGTTAACAACAGATAAGTACCAAAATGAATTATCTAAATCCTATATTTACACATAAAAGTTAATGGTTCAACTTCGTCCGTTACTAATTAAACTAAATTCAACTACTTTATGTTTGTAATGTTTAAGCTACTATTTACCACCATTTAGCTAGTTTACCTTTGTAACTTCGTTTTTGTAAAATGTTGACTAGTTTTACAGGTTATGAAATAAATATAATTTTAAATGCATATTTGTATCTTAATTTAATTTCTTACATCGTCATTATAAAAAGCTTTAGCAGAAACTGGAGTTACACTCGTGGAATACTCCATACTTGACCCTTCTCGTAGTTTTCTTTCTACTAGTTTAATTCTATATTGATTAAATATTTAATTAGCCTTTTAACTGTAGCAGCATTAGCAACAGAGATCAACAAAATCTCCAATTAAACTCGGAAGAATAATTATTAATTAGCACGAATGATACAAACAATATAAAATTAAACACTCTACAAATGAAATATTTACTTTGAATAGTTAAAGTCATTAAGATACAAATCCATGTCAATTATCTTTCTTGGAAGTAGTCTTGGGGAGTCCAGTACACTCCGGAATAGTAATTTCTCCGTCTTCAGCAGCACTTTCTCCGTCGCAGTCATTTTCTTGCTGTTCTGCTTCCGCCTTTTCTTTTTTGAGATGACGATTATGACATTCTGTAGCTCCACAACAGCAACTTCCAGCAATTTCTAAAGCACACCTCCTTGGAAACCACCCTTTAGGTCTTTCCTCCTTTGGAAGCTCCCTTGCAGCAAGGAGACTCCCTTCACCGGCGGATGCCTTTTCATACTTCTCCCCATAAAGCCAATATTTCTTCCAGCGGGTCACCAAAACCCTGTCGCCTTTCTCCATCGGGATTCTACTCTCATCTGAGCAAGGCGGGTGGAAAAATGTTCCAAAGCCTTTTGTAAGAGGAATCCAAGAGGCTCCATAATCTTCAATTATTTCATACTCCCTTGTCCTCCTCTTTTTATCCCCTTTTTGTGCTAATTGCTCCACTGTGAGGCTGTATTGATCACAACCGGGGGCTACAGGCCAGTCTATTCCGTTCCCAACTGGGAGGCAGGCAAGGTTCATGACGTAATTGAAGTTTGCTTTTTTCCCAAGGTCGTACGGGTTTTTAAACGGAGGCAAGTCTTTATGGTGACTGCGACGGAGTTGAGCCTTTTCTAAAATCCATTCTTCAATCGTTGTTTCATTTCGGAGGATGACCTTCATCTGTAGAATAAATTCCACGTAAAATTATTTATTAAACTCTGTCATTATTAATTAGGTTTTAAAATATCAGTAATGTAAGGTTACTTGATAATAAAGTAGAAAGCCAACGCCCAAAACTACTCCAACGGCGCATCCACAGCTGAATAAACACCAGATGAAGCCATAAACACCTAAGTAAACTATTGGCGCGCCGTCATATCCGTGAAATGTGTAGTAGCCCTTTAAAATAATTACAATAATAAAACTTAATTCGCTTGTAATTAGCTATTGTTTAAATATTTGAACAATTTAAGAAAATATTCGTATAAATAATGAATTTTTAAACATTTTTTGCTTTCTTACTCTGTACAGGGCCCGATAAAGTGAACAGGAAAGTATAACGGTTCCTTGGGAGCAGCCGATAATAGCGGAAATTAAAAAGAAGACGAAATGAGCGTGATTTGCATGTCCAACACAGGAATTTATCCAAGGACAGTGATGATCCAGTTTCATTACACACCTTCCACCTAAAATCAACCACAAAATTAAATTATATTCTCATTAAAACTAACAATTAACACTACATCACTTCCACTACGACCTCAATTAACTTTTTATCTTACATTTACGACAATGGTGAGCCCTCGGAGCTTTGTAACCTTTGCAAACCACGCAGTATTGTAATTTAGACTTGGCTTCTTCTTCCTTCTGTTGAAAATTAAATAATTCAAGTTAACTTGCACTGATTAACCGATAAAATTAAACATTAAACTGCAGAATTCAAAAGGTAATTAGCTTTTCATGAGGGATTTTCTTACAGGTTGCCACCCCAAAGGTAAATAACCAGGCCCGTGAGACACCGCCGAGAAGAAATTGAACATGACTAGACCACTGGACAAGAGGAAAGAAGATAAGGACAGTAACCCCCCGATACTCTCATTTGGAGGCCACCACATCAAAGAACAGTAAATTACTGACAAGGTTATCGACTTGATTAAAACTACAGAATTAAAACAAAAAATAATTAAAATACACAAAGTACATCATCACTTGTTTTCGTACTTAAAATAAAATTACTATTAAACCCTTCAAATTCTTGTAAATAATCACTAATTATTTTTAATTCTTGCGTACCAAGAGTCGAAATTGGCCCGAGGTGAATCAGCGCCAAAAGGAATTCCTTATACGTCTTCATTTTGCACTTAATTTCCCAATTAATTATTATTATTTTAATTACAATTTACTTCATCCCACCTTCTAATCACAAACTCTAAATCTTAAAGATGAATCTCAAACGTTAATTTATTTAAATTGTTACTTTAAAATTAACTTTGACAATTTTATACTTAATTTCTGGACAAAAACAACTTTAATTTCGACGCTTTTACCTCATTAAATTCCTGCCTAGTTAAAGTTAATTGAACTAGAATTCATACTGGCCTTAAATTTTAACTAATATTACAATTAACTTTAAAACTTCATCAAAATCACCTGATTTTGTCCAGTCCAGAATAGAAAAAAGAACAGAAGGAAAAATGCAATGCTCGCAATGCTTTTTAAACGAGAATTCTGGAAGGGCATCCCTCTCTGCTTTTTGCACGGGGCTGGATACAGTTTTCCTTTGCCGTACTTTTGCCACGTTAAAAAAGCTCTTTTGAGTACGCTTACGCTTTATTTGAAGGAAATGAACAAAGCTTGGCTTGGGCTTTTTCATGCTTTTCGTGGATTTTTAGCATTTTTTCGTATTTTTTGCAATTCCTTGAGGTTATCTTCATGCAGGTAAATTAATTGATAAGAATTTTGATGCTTGATATGCTCTCTAACAAACTTTTTCATGAAATTGCGTAAGAAACAAGCCAGTTAGTTATGCAATGAGGTATTAAATCGACACAAAATCAATTAAAAATACTTTTTTGAACGGACTTTCTTTATATCACAACAAAAACAGACCTGTTATATTAACTCATGATAAAGCCCTAATATTATGTACTTATAAATCCTATTACAGAACACAAAATTATCATAATTAAATAAAAAATTATCATAATTACATGGTTCGTTCTTGTTGTTGGCTTACTTAACAATTTACTACAAATATTTTTATAAAAATTAATTAAACCGGAAAGAAAAGCCTCCCATTATGCTCTTTCAACTCTAACAAATTATCATCATTCTCATCATCGATTCTCTCTCCAGTTAAGATTCGTTGGAATATTTGGAGATGGTTCTTCCTTTCCTTAAGGGGTCGCAGCTTCCGTAATGAAACTAGTTTCTCCGTCCGAAGTACAAGTTTGTCCAAATGCTTCCAATTTTCCAGCAAAACATGGAAAGCCTCATGGTTCACCTCAGCTTCAAGACGAGTTAAGTTTGGAAACCAACCGGAAAGCAGTTCGATGTCTTCCTTAGTCAAGCTCCAATCTATGAATCTGAATTCCCTCAGTTTGCTGCACAAGATTGGATCCTCAGGAGAATACTGATAGTCCACGACAACCCCAGTAGGCAAATATCTGTTACGATCTCCTTCAAACACCCAATCCTGAGCTCCAGCCTGTCTCGGTATCATCATTGCCCTTTCTGGGTTTTTGGTTTGTATTTCTAACTTCTCCAGCATCGGCATTCCTTTTAACGTACCAAAATCAAACTTGGGATCGTAATTTGGATTAATTTCAAAATATTCGTCTACATCTTCGAAATTAATGAAGAGGTTGAGTTTAGTCAAGTTAGGAAATACAAACAGTGACAAATCCATGAACCACTCCGGGTTCTCTTCTAGTTCGTCATTATCACACAGAATTATCTCCAACTCCAGAGTTTTTAAATTCTTGCTTACTTGCGCTAGTGCAGCGTAAAGATTGAAAGGAGCAGATCTTGCATTACACAAAAGCGTGCTGAGCTCGAAGTGTTTGAAAGAATCAAACTTATTTTTGGCAAGCATTTCAAAGTATTGTCGAAGAAAAATGAAATCATCGGAGATGTAATAGCGCAAAACTAATTTCTGCAGTTTAATAAATTCCCCGTTCGCAACTGGACTCAGCAAAGCACCAATTAATAAGTGAGATTCCTCCAATATAGTTAATTCCTATTCAAATAAATACAGAAATGATTCAGTTTATGATAATAGCAACTAAAAAATTTATAAATTATGTTTTTAAACTGGTAGGAAATGATAAATTAGCAAGTTTGAATAATTGACAATGTTCATATTATTGGCTTACAGGGGCGGCGATAGGGGTATGCCAGGTATGCCCAGGCATACCCAGAGAATGCGCATATTTTAAAAAATATCGTTTTGGTGTTTTTTTGTGGCTGTAAATTACTTGATTTAGGTTTGTTTGAAGTTTTAACGGAACAACAGGGCAATTAATTACATGAGGAATAGCATAGTAAACAAGTCGAATGCAAGTGCAGCTGTATCTAACTGCATATTAGGGGCAATTATAGACTGGAGGCAATTTTTCTGGTTTGAATTTTCTCTTTGTATCAATATTGCTGTGTTGAACTGGGTTGCAAACAAAACCTGAATGTGATCAGTAAATGGAAAAAGTTTATGTTAATAAAGTAAGAATTATTGTCCTTAAAGACTATCAAGTGAATTTATCAACTAGTCATAATGCAACGTAAAATTGATACATTTTTCACTAGCCGAGTGACTCCTTTAAATGAATCCCTTGCCAGTGACACAGTTGTGGCTTCACAATCAGATTATTCTCAAAGGGATGATAAGGATAACCAACCCCAAGAGAAACTGACTGAGCCGGGCTTGGTGGAGCAACAGAAGTCATCCGCCGCGACCAACCAAGTGACTTTTGAAACAGCAAAAGGTAATTATCAGTTTGTCTTGGAAAATAGAACAATAAACAATTCCAGGATGCAACACATGCAATGAAACTGTACTGTGTTTCTTTTATAACACGTAGATTTTGATACTGCATTTGATATTAGCTCTGGCCCAAATGATGAGCCGTTTCAACCTATCCTCAACTCTTACCCCAAGCGAAACATTTTTGGAAAGATGAGGTCTTTTTCCAGTTTTTGGTACAAGAAATACTCTCTTTTGGAGTATTCAAAGGAATCAGATATGGTGTATTGCTTTGCCTGTCGACACTTTGCTTCAAAAACTGAAAAAATATCCAGTTTTGTCACAGGTTACAATAACTGGTAAGTAATTTCTCATTGTTTACTGCATAATCACAAACAATTATATATTTAACTAACCTATTTGTCTTTCTAGGGGTAATTTAGGTGTCGCTCTAACCAAGCATTGTTCCGAAACAAATTCCAAACATCAATTTGCACTTCAAGCTTATTCTCAATTTAAGTCTGCTCAGGTTTCCGGAAGCGTGAACGCCAAGTTATCTCATCAATCTAAAGAGCAAGTTGAAAGAAACCGGAAGGTGCTGTTGACTCATGTTGAAGCCGTGCTGTTTTGTGCAATGCAAGAAATTGCTTTAAGGGGGCATCGAGAGGACACTACTTTTGCAGATAATTCAAATTCAGTTTCAAAACAAAATAACGGAAACTTTCTGGCTCTCTTGGAGTTCACCAAGAAAAAGTGTCCTGAATATCGCCAAGCCATTCAACAAATGCCACAAAATGCGAAATATGTTCATCACGACATTCAAAATGACATAATAATTTCTGCAGCAAAGCTTGTCCGAAAGATGATAAAAGACGAAGTTGGCTCCGGGTTGCAAGCTTACAGTGTAATTGCCGACGAAACACGAGATAATAGCGGGACTGAACAGTTATGCCTGGCAATTAGATACGTGACTAATGGAAACGTGTTGGAAAGGTTTCTCGGATATACAGACCTACACGAATTTGATGCAGAAAACATCTCTACGGGAATTAAAAAGCTATTAAACGAAGTTGAGTTGCCTCTTGCAAGCTGTGTAGCACAGGCGTATGATGGAGCAAGCGTTATGTCTGGTGTTAAAAATGGCGTCAATGCTAAGATTGCTTCAGAAGTTGGCGGTTACTGCCCGTACGTACGTCCATTGTTATGCACATAGATTGAATTTGGCTCTTCAAGATGCTTGTAAAGATTTATCAGAAGTTGGGGAACTGCTTAGCCTATTGCAATCAATCTACAATTTTCAATGTAATTCTGTGATTTTGTCAGAGGTGTTTTGCAAGGCACAGACTAGTTTGGGTTATAAGAATGTGTTAAAAATGCCTCAGGGTAATTCAACACGTTGGGGGAGTAAAGGTATAATGACAAGCTACTTTTGGCGAAGATACGACGCAGTTGTTTTAGCCATCGAAACAATTATTCAAATTGGGAAGCCCAATCAAGTTGCTGAAGCTAAAGGGTACAAAGGACAACTTGATGATTTTCGCAATTTAATTCTGTTAGGAGTAATTGATTCAACCCTGCAATTGTGTAATTCCTTGTCTGAATACTTGCAATCATCAGATTTAGTTTTTGTCAGAGCTTTAGACATGTGCTGCTCTATTAAAGATATTTTATCTTCTCGTAAAACACCCGAAGAGTTTGAAAAGCTGTGGGATTCGGCTGTTGAAATAGCCAACAAAGTAAATATTGACATTCCTTCTAAAGAGAATTTAAACGAAGACAAGCAAGGAGAACCACCGACCAAACGGAGAAGAATGGTGTCAAAGTTTCTCGCTGAATATGTGGTTTCATCTACATTAGGACAACGGACTGGCTTCTCAAATACTCGAAAGGATCTTTATAAGAACTCTCAAAAGTTGTTTTTTGCTGTAATTGACACGTTTATTTCTACCATGGATGATCGACTTTCCTCAAACGCGATTTTACTTAAAGCTCTATCTGCTGCAGAACCCAAATCTGAAACTTTCTTGGACATCCCGTCAGTTCAAAGTATCTGCGACAAATTTTCAAGATTTGATTTGGATTTTGACTCCATGCAAGCAAACGTATTATTAGTAAAGTCAATGCTAATTCAAGCTGAATGCACTGGGATATTAGAGTGTTATCGTTATCTACTAAGTTTGGGAGCTGTGTTTTCTGAATGGACAAAATTCTTCCAACTTCTCCTTTGTATTCCTGTTGCAAATGCTTCCGGTGAGCGTTCATTCAGTACTTTGAAGCGAATTAAAGACAAACTTCGAACAACCATGGGAGAAGATCGAATAAGTAATTTGTCTTTGCTCTCAATGGAAAGAGATCTAACTGATAAAATTTATCAAGATCCATTACAAGTAGTTGAGGAGTTTAGCAAGCTCCACCACCGAAGATTAAACTTTTCTTTATAGGTAAAACGCCTTAATTAGGGTCGAGTAGCTAGTTTGCCAACTTGTATAACCTTTGGAAGTTTTTTAAAAGATATTTTCTAATTTCGGTTGACTTCTTTACACTTTCTGTGTAAAAATTATTTTTTCACAAATGCAAACAGACAAATAAATTTAAAAAATAATTTTGCTACTTTACAAATGTAATTATTATCAATCAAGCATTATTAATTTACTTGGCTAGTAATTATTATTTGCTAAAATATGTTTTATTTTTGCGATTTTAAACAAGCCTTTCTTTATCGTAAAAATCTTTACAAGCCAAGCATATTTATTATTTAAGCGAATGCGAAAGTTTTAAAAACTGGTCTCATGTTCTAGAAAAATACATCGATGTTATTTTGCAATCCTCAGAAGATATCAATTTTTCCTTAGAGTAGTCCAACGCCATGTTTAGGCAATCCAACAATCAATACGAAATATGCACGGTTAGAGTAAGCCTCTAATATGAACACTTGTAGCAAGTAGACATTTTTAAGTTTTTCTAACTGGCATACCCACGAAAAAATCCTGCCGCCGCCACTGTTGGCTTACCTTTAAGTTAGGACAAATGAACAAGAGACTTCTGAAAGATTCTTCGTCGACATCTCCCAATTTTAATGCGCGAAGGTTTTTAGCTATTTTCGTCTTCTCCGCATTGCCAAGTTTGTCTTGATCGTTTTCGTTTATTTTCTCTTTCTCAGAATTATGCCCTCGGCACCTGAAGCCGCCAGAGATTTCCAATCGTTTCAGGTTTTGACAAGTGTCTTGAAGGAGCCGTTTGCAATTTTTTATGGTGCTGTTGCTGCTACAGGAAAATTCGGTTAATCGTTCATTGAGTAGGGAACA
>JAANSO010004092.1:0-10483 GCA_036507315.1 Lepidocyrtus fimetarius | reverse complement strand
AGGTTTAAAAATATAAAGAATTGTAAGTCAATATGTCATCTCATTAAAGAAATAAATGGAGATAAAGGTGAAACGAATTATTTTTATTCTAGCTAATAAGGCTCCACTTTGTCATCCATTTCTTCAATGTAATACACAAACCTCCTTTCGTTGAAAAGAAAAGAATGTCTCCAAAAGATAAAATTATGCAACGTGATCCATCAATATCAAAAGGTCGTAATATGCTTGTATAAGAGAAAGAACACCCATTTACTTATTAGAAATCGTCCTTTTTTCTTCTTCATTTCCTTTCAGTGAACTGCTGAAGTTTGGGCAGATTGCTTTCCACGATAGACGATTGTCGGCTCTCTACTGTCCCATTTATATCCCCATTTCGTCATCATCATCTGTACTCGTCAAGTCATACAATTGCTATCGTATAATTAGGGAAGGAAATGTGGAAGGAAATTGGACAGTGAAAAATGCGAAAGATAAACGAGAGGGAAATACCGCGCATTGCTACCCTGCTTGTTAAATAAACTGAAAATATGACGGCAAATTATATTTTTTGCTATTTTCTCACATTCTTAATTGACTTACATTAGAAATCCATCCCCTGTGGCATTTACATATGTTCCTTTATTACTTAATACAATCAAACTTCCAATTGTTGAATCATGTTTTCTTATATTGCATTTTTATTCTGATTTTCAGGAAACCTGGGGTTGATGACATGACTGCTCCAGGCCCCATGAATGCTCGGTAAGTTTCAAAGTTTAAATGATTTTCTGCAAATTCTTACAGCTGTACAGACTTCTAATTTATAAGTTCTCTTTCTAATAAAATTGCTTTTGTAAATAACATATTTCATTGCTTGTCATCAATTTAAATCCAGATTAAGTTTGTTAATGGCTCTCATTTATTTAGAGCTGGACCAGATTTTGGCTGTTTGCTTTCTAAATTACTTTAATTTTTATTTTGCCCTACCTTAAATTTAATCATTGCTATCAACATGTGCAGAAGTAATCGTTATTTCTCAATGAACAATTTCATTGCTTAAAAGATGCTCATTTCGCCACAAGATCACCACATTCGCGTTTTCTAATATATTTATTCTGCTAGATAATATCGTACCTTCCATTGCATCATCTTGTCTTTTATGGAGGAAGAAACTAAGATGATAATGAAAATTGTGTTGAATACGTAGGTATACACCTCTCATTACGCTTTGTGAAAAAATATTCACCTAAAGAAAAACTTGATTAGTTTACTGACGGTTTCTCACAGAGAAAATCATACAGGATCTCAGTTACAGCTCATAATTTTAACACTAATTCCATCACTGAAGAAGTCCAGTCTAGTCAGGAAAAAACTTGCTTCTTTTGTTTTAGCTGCATCTGGGAGTTTTAGAAACAATATTGTGTGAGATTCATTACATTTTAGCGCTATGGCTTCTTAACACATTCTTATTTTTTAAATCTTGAGATGGGATTGTCCGAGGTAAAGAAAACCAAAGCAAATGGGGTTTTGACATGCACACATTTTTTCGTAAGCAGCTAAGGCTAAGCTAAACCTGGTTCGGATAGCGGCAAACTTATTGCATTAAAATGAGCATCTCATTTTTTGTATTTGTAATCAAATTCTGCTTTAAATCTATTGACTGCATTGCACTGACTTGAGAAGCATAGTTTCTTCAGTGCCGTTGTTCCTTTGTCATTCGTCATTTTTGTAATTTATTGGGGGTTTCAAAGTAAAAAACGCCTTCTCAAATGAGCTAACTACGCTTGAAAAGTAATTTTAACACCGGTGTAATTACACACGAGTGAAATTAGTACAAAAAGTTGCATATAACCATAAAACTCATTTCGGTTGATTTGGGGTTGAGGGAGAAATTTAAGCGGAAGAAGAGAAAGAAACACGCAAGCATGCCACGCACAAGTACAGTTAATTTGAGTTTTGTTTTCACCAAAATATAAAGAGAGAGAGATGAATTGCTTTTTTAATGAAATATTACAAGGAACATTAACAGTATTAAGGATTTTTTCTCTTTTTCTAAAACACATATTTTATTTATTCATTAAAATAAATCTTAACATGACCCTGATTATGATAAAATAGGTTGGCCTCACACAGCATGAGCGTTATGATTACTGCCCCCAGTCTAATTTTAATTTCCTTTCTAAAATCATAAATAATTGGATTCATTTCATTTCCCTGTGCCACTTGCTAAAATCGTAAAAATTAAACATGAAAACGCAGACGCCTCCAATAAAGCTTGAGATGCAAGAGTAAATGAGATAGGCTCGTCGATTATTTTAAAAGAAAGTCAAAAACTGTACATTTGGAAGTAAATACCAAGAAAAAAAGAATTTCTTTACTTCCGTCTTCTCTTTCTTTGTTACAGACAAGCAAACTGCTTATGTTTAAAAAACTTGACAAGAAAGGGAGGACGATTTTCAAATCGGGGAAAGGAAATACTCTCTTTCTACGTTCAAGTTGCTGACGTAGAAAGGATAGTAAAATATTAACAGTTCATGCGAATATGAACACGTAGCTTTTTCAGATACAAAATGACTGCAGGCGTGTAAAAAAGGAAAAAAAAATCAATAAAAGCACCTGCTCAGTAACGTGCCTCCGCCTCCACCAATGATAATCTCACCTATTTACGAGCAGAAATGTGAGCAAACAACAAAAGTAAAGCAAAAAGAACTCCTTCTCTCTCCCACCCAACAAGACCAACACAGGAGCGTTAGTAATATCGTACAATGCAATTCATAACTAAAATCTCTATCTTCCTTCAGTTTCTCACTACCTTGTGCAGGCAAATGTAATAAAAAACTGCTGAAGAAGGGAATGATGATGATTCTCATATTGCACACCTTCCTATTTTCTCTCAAAGCCTCATCACCATCAGCTAAACAACTACGGACAGAATACTTTGAAATACAATGCATTTTCATAATGTACAGCGTTTTAACAGATCTGCGTGTGGTGGATACTCTTTTGGAGGTGTATATGACATGACGTTAAACCCTTTCCTTATTCTGATTTGCTGTTAAAATATCCTTTATCGTCATAAGCACCGTCGCAGTTTTTGCTGATTTGTTTAGATGATGTTAATAGCATAATGATTATAATCATATATGCTCTCATCATGTTAGTTTTGCATGGGCTTTTATAATATGCAGTTATTCGCTCGTGTTCATGTATTTATTAATACCAACACCCTCATCATCATCGTTGTTATCTACATCAACACCAACAACAATAATTACTAGTTTGTAAAGTTGATAATGATAACATCTTGGTAATGAAATGGAAAAACGGTAGTGTGGAGCCAGTCTCACGATTTATAATATTTTACGTGTAAAAAATTCTTCCCATTTTTTAAAAATGCTTACAATCCTTATGGAAAAGATTTGGTGCTTGATGTAAAATTTATTTTGATGGGCCGATTTAAATTTAACCTTTGAAAAACGATTTTTCAATTTTTCTATGGGCCACCTGAGAAGAAATGATGCTTTTTGATCATTTACATGAACATTATGACATTTAATGATTTTCTCATGAGCGTACATACATTTGTATACTCATTTGTCTTAGAATAGAAGGGGGAAGCTGTTAGGTTCGAGAAAATAAACTGTCAGAAAAGGTTTTATTAAAGGAATAGCAGTAATTTGTTATGTAAAGACCTTTCCAGACTAACAGTTAATACCTCTCCAACCTCCGTCTCACTTCATTTGTATTCAGGAGTGAAAACAGGAGAAGTGCAGTTATTGATCTTTTTCTTATTCTTTGAATTCTGCATCAGCAGGGTTTGAACTCTCATAGGAAAAGTATTTCATTTTTAGAGATAGAAGAAGGCTCATTCCTATACTTTGCTAGGATAAAAACACGAGGAAAGAACTTTGTCGGAATGATTATTGTGAATAGTTCTTTCATGTTTTTTGATTCGACATGTAAAAGAAGTCTATTGTGTGTGCGGCAATGGCACAGCTAGGAGTCATCGTTATATTATCACTGCGATTCTATTGCAATGTTGATATTTGTATTTGTGATACTGAAAAGTAAATGAAAATCCTGTCATGATGTCAGATGTGAGGGTCTGTAGCTCGCTCGTTTTTATTGTATTTTTGCTGTGAACAATTTCTAACAATGGGAAGAACTTTAACAGGCGTACAGAAGAAAACAATGATGAAGGCGTCAGTTTTATTGAATTGCGCTGGACTTTTTGTAACTGCAAGCGTAGTTTGTTTCTTTTGTGAAAGTTCACGTGCTCACGCACAATGGGCTACACAATTTTAAGAATGAAACATGCAAAGCAAAAAACGATACTTAAAATAAGCATATTTAAAAGAATTTAACAGATAATAATTATTTAAAATTTTATTCATTAATAACGCAGCAGGTATTCTACAAAACTAACAAATTGGGATGTTTAAATTTTTAATTTTGCTCTTATAACAGTGTCACGGCAAACGTTGTCATATTGCAAACTTTAGCTACCTAACTAATCTAAAAAATACATAATACTTGCTCACAAGTTTGTCATTTACTTTGCATTGCTGCAAACTATCTTGATGACGATGATGATTATGACGAGATAAATTTTGCCTCGCTTCTTCTTTCTCTTTGGTGTTTTCGGAGTTGAAGCGGAATCTATTCTTTCACCCATCAGCCGGATACAAAAAAGCTCTATATATAAGTTTCACAGAGAGAATCCCATTTAGATTCATTGGTTAAACTGAACATTCTCCGATGAGCGCTCATTCGAGAGATGGAAGGAGAGGCTCGACCAAAACTCATTTGGCATTCGAGACCATGCTCCACGCTCGTGGATCGCGTTGTACGTGATTTCACTTTTGAAATGGAAATGCTTTTAGATTTTCATTTTGCTTTCAACCCAGCCAACAAACTCTAAAGCAAACCCATTTCCTTTTTTCTCCATTTTAAGAATGAATAGACCTTTCTGCAAAGGCACGTATCCAATCATCATCGTCATCACAGACCAAAATTCAGTCTTAAATAAAATTCTTTCTTGGCCTTTGAAAAGGAAGTTTTTAAGCAAGATTATTTTTTTAGAAAGAAGGACTTTCGGAAAGTAATCAAGTGATGGGATGCCATCCTTCAATCTAATATCTGGTGATGGTATTCAGCAGGAAAGTATCCATATCTCGTTTCCTCTTGTAAATGTTAGTAAAAACGTTTACGGCGAAAAATTCCATGTTCCATTCTTGCAATCAAATTCTCTCCGTATCAATTTTTGAAAGAAAATAAGAGAAAATTAAACTGTACAACTTTTCAATTATTAATTTCCTTCTTGAGTTTCTTTTTATTATGGTTCTTTCAACACTCCGAAAATACGTGAGACGTGCCAACTGGGAGCTAGTAAAATTAGCCATCAACTTATCAACCAACTTTTAACTATCTTATTTAGACTGATTTATAAAACTCGAGCCACGCATAATACTTTGATTCCAATTATGTAATTTCATTCATTTATTTCTACTTGAAATTGAATCTACAATCAAGTTTTAGTGAAAACTTGCAAAAATATTCTGTTGATTTTGCAAAACCTAATTTTCATCTTTTTTTGCATCCCACTTTGATTCGACTATATCAAAAACGAATTTTGCAATTATAATGGTCATTTTTTGGTGTGTACGCGCAGAAAAAAACTGGGATGATTATCAACCTCTCTTTCGTACGTGATTACACGTACATATTATTGCAATTCTTTTCAACAACTTACCTTGGAAGGTCGTCAAGCAATAATAATAACGAAGTATTATAAAAGAAAGAAGACCTGACCAAAAAGGAAGCCGTTTTGAGAGTTTGTTGTTGTGTGGAGAATTTGAATTGTTTGAATGCAATGCACTCACTCCCTTACTTAACCTGTAACTAGTCCTGCTACAAACCTACCAAACTCGACCAGTGACCAGCTTTTTTCCTGAGAGCTGTTGTGCTGACTTGAATGGCATCATCGTCGTCATTATTATTATCATCGTCATCATGAGCATTGTGAAAAGAAGAAGGATGAGTTGGGTTCTGGTAGAACAAGTACAACCGTTTCGTACTGGACCTGAATGTTAACCAGGTCCATTTCTTTTAAAAACTCATCGTTTTATATTCCTCTCTCGCCCTCGCAAATGAACGGGAGTTGGGTAACTCTGACTAGGGCTGTGAAGGTAAAAGAGCTTTATGCTTTACAGTACAGAGTTGAATGGAATAAACTGTTTTAAACGAAAAATAAACTTCCAGTCATACAAAACCTCAATTTTCAGTGCCAGCAATGCAGCAAAATTTCTGGTCGCTGCGAGGAAATGAAAGGTTCATAAAAAGACGCACTGGAGAACGTACCCAAACGGCTATTTTATATGCCCACATATTTTTATTTCTACATATAAAATGACAAAACGATCAAGTTATTATAATCGGGGCGAAAGGAGAAGAAAGAAGTCACTAGATCAGTGTGAAAAAGAAGTTTATATGCACGTTCTTTACAATTCCCTCCTTCTTTTACTCTTCTGTGTTGATGTGACGAAAATATTGATGATTTTGATGAGAAACGTGGTCTGGCATTCTTGCCACTGCAATTCAACTGCATTTCTACAATTGACTTATCGTTTTGTATTCCTCACCAGCAAAAATACATTTTTACACTGGTAAAATACATTAACAGCGATAGCTGCAATATACCTGGTATACATATAAAAGTGAAGAGAATAGCAAAAGGCACGCAAATTTTTTTGTACTTTTTCCTCCTTGTTTTGTATGCAGAAGAAGAAACCGGTGCAGTTAAACTGCATTCACTCACTTTCGTTGTTTGTAAATTTATGTCGGGTCGGGTTGTTTTCTTTCCTTTTTTATCGTGTTTATTGATTGGAATGGATGTGACGATGCGCAATGTGATGATGGCAAAGTTTAGTAGACATTATATTATTAAGTATTAGTAAACCTTACTTGGCTGTTGTATACAATTGTACGTGCGTGCTTACTTTGGGATTGCAAATTTTTCTTACGTGATATAATTTTTTTCTAAAACTGCAGTAACAACAAAAATTTTGATGATGATTCATTTAAATACAGATGTCGTGCCACTGGATCACGTACCAGACCAGAAAAAATTAATTTAAAGTACATACACGTAATTCTTTATCCTATCTAAAAGAGTGGAATCTGTACCCTGTGAGATGCAAGTTATGTAGTTCAAATCGGAACAGAAACCGATATAAATCTTTGAAATTGTAATGGACAACGCTATAACTTGCATTATTTGAGCTCGACTAACCTGATTTTTAAAATATTTGATTTAAATAATAACAAGATACGTATATTTTGCAAAACATTTAATTACCTGTAATTATCAAAAATCTTAAGTATTGATTCATAAATTATTTTTTGAAAAGGATGTGTATTAAGAAATCGAGAAACGGAATAGATAAGGAACAAAATTCCTCAATTAAAACTGTGCACGTCTTATCTTTCCTTTTTTGAGGTATTGGCAAGTAAGGTTATCTGTCTTGTTAATCAAAGGCTATTTTTCATCCGTGTGTGACTGCATTTTTTCGTCAAATTGAATAAAAACAATAACTCTTTCATTTTTTGAAGTGGTACAGATTACAATTTGAAATTTTCATCTTTGGTGGTGCTAATGGCGCTTGTTTGGTCGTTTCGTGAGCCACAAAGTAAGAATATTTCGGTGGTATCCACATTTATGAAACAAATTGGCACTTTACACGCACCGCTCCTTACCGCTCGTTGAGATCAACTTTGGATGATGAATTGCTGCTGCAGTTTTCAAAGTTTGACTCTTTTCCCCAGTCCTGTCCGCTTTTAGCCAAAAATTACAATTAAATATTAGAAATCAACTTGAATGAAGCTACTTAAGTGCTCTTTAAACTCTTGTCATGTAGCAATTTGCTAAAAAAAAGTCGGTTTACATTTTACAAGGCAAAAGAAGAGAAGTGCAGCAGCAAGAAACCCTTTTTCATTATAATTATGTACTAGTCTGTAACTGTAATGGATGATAAAGTGATTGAACTGCTTTTTTTCTCAGTCTCTGTTAGCGGATTCCTTACCAGGCACTCTGCCCTGTATTTAAACAGACAGATCAAAGTTGTAGATAAAACAGAGAAAACTATATTGATGGTTGTCCTTTGCTACAGTGTTTTCAATGAAATTAACAAGAAAAAATGTTTTAGGTACCTATCAAGCTCAAAAAAGGTAAATCATTTTAGTTTGAAGATGAAAAAGAAGTAGACAAGGTAGGTCTTTTGATTCGTTGATGGGATTCAGTCAGAACACCGCTTGCTTGCTTTCTCCATATTATGATCAGGCCTGTTTGGCAGCTGACTCTCTGCTAGACACACGTCTATAACAACTGATTTGGCTAATAAATATCCTTTCTGTCTTCCTCTTTTACCTACAAATTAATTTGAATAATATTCAGGTCTTTTAAACCCACATAGCAGCAAATATTTTCAAACTAAGCCACAGCTTGGAGGCAAAAAAATAAATTCTTTTGCTGGGAAATCCATGAAAATTATTATATCTCATTGGTTTAATGAATTCCGACAAACAGCTCAATATATCTCGAAGGTCAGCTTGAACTAGTATAATAGTAATAATTAAAATACGCAACTGGGGGGATATATATATCAAACGCAAATATTTTGTTGCCGTCCCATAGTGGTGTTTTTTGTACAAAAGTTTACAAACAGAATAAATCTGCCAAAAAAGCCAAAGAAAGTGAGCAGAATGAGTCAAAGAGGATGAATTGAGAATTGAGATGTGTAAATAGGGAAGGAATTATCAAGAAGAATTCAAAAGATAAACCTTCAAAGATAATGCTCGTGTTTTTCAAGAATTAAAAAAATGATCCTGATACGATCTTGTAAATAACAAAGATCCTCACGCAAAGTATTATCAAAGTTGCAGGTGCACTTGTTTCACGAATTAAAAGCGCAGCAGCTCAATCGGTAGCTGCCCATTACTTGTAAATTTAATCGTAAGTGGAGTAATGATCTTGTAAATATCAAAGATCCTCACGCAAAGTATTATCAAAGTTGCAGGTGCACTTGTTTCACGAATTAAAAGCGCAGCAGCTCAATCGGTAGCTGCCCATTACTTGTAAATTTAATCGTAAGTGGAGTAACCTTCAGCTACAAACCGATTAGACAAGAAATCTGAAATCAAGGGAGAGCCTGATAAGGTAGCTGAAAAAAGAGTTACGGTAAATTCATGGATTTTTCTTGAACAAAATTGTTCATCGTGACACGACATGTTTAATATCGAAAGAATTTTTATATGATTTCAGGGCATTTTACATTAACGACGACAACACATCACTCAAAATTGGTAATTAAAATTGATATGTAGGAAGGAGCTTCAATTTAATATATGAACTGGGAGGAAAGGTTTTGATGCATTAAAACAAAGTGAAAACACGCCCGTTTTGCATCGTTAAATATTATTACCATTTCCATTTTAATACTAAATAGCATTTTGCGGTAAAAGAGTGAAGGGATATAAGTCAAATATAAAATGTGGGTGGAGAAATCAACGCTTCTATGCAAAACGAGAAGAAGGGGAGAAAAGTGGGAAATGAATTTAATGCAATTTTTCTACAATTGTTTAACATAATTTTGCGGAAAATTAATTTTATTTTGCATTATTATTTTTTCTTGTCTTTGCAAGCTACCGCGGATGGTTTCGTTGCATTTGCAGTGAAATGCCCTTGGGCGGGTGGGGTAAAGGTTGAGCCAGTGCGAACAAATGTTGAAATATATCATTTATTTTTTAATGTTTTGTGAATTTATAAATTTCAGGTTTTATATAAAAAAAAGTCCTGAAATGTGCAGCAGAGTGTAAATTATAATTTTTGCAACTTTAAGACTTCGGGGTGATTATAGAGCAAAACTTGAGTTCGGTTTAATATTCTAAATAATGCATTTTGCTGACAATTTACTTTAATTAAAATTGGGGTAAAAGTTTCTATGTATTACTACCTGTGCCAAAATCGTGTTTTGAGAGTCAGGCAAAATTAATTCACTTCATTTTTCTCATTTTTTGATCAGGATGATAAACCGTAACATTTTTAATCTGTTTGGGACTCGTTATAAGTGGATTGGTATTTAAGCACGAACGCTATCAAGATCAAGTCGTTTGTCGCTACATTGCATGTAAAATCATCATCGTATCATCATCATTGTCACGGGTAAATTGATTCACTGCCACCACCAGCATAAAACCAAAGCAATGAAAACCAGAAGGATTATTAAAAATAGTGGGCCACCACCGTCATTCGTACCACTGTTATTAATAAAATATAATAAATGTAGCCATTTACCAACGTTTTTGCACTTATTCAGGTATTTTATATGGGACGCAATTAATTCAATGCAAAAAATGTAAAAATTGCAATTTTTAAAAATCATCTCGCAGTTCATTATTTCTTGCTTACTTTCTAGACAGCCATATTTTTAATTTATATTAATAACAA